>JAGGAV010000473.1:0-12482 GCA_017657295.1 Termitomyces sp. DKA64
GGAGCTGGGGCCTCCAAGGGAGTGTCTGGGTTGGCAAGCTGAGACATAGAATTCCACAGATGCTTAAGCCTGGTGGGGAAGTGACAGATAGGGGGCTTGGAGACTCTGTGCAGGTTATGAGGAGCTTCCAGACCAGGATTTGGAAACTTGTTCTGCTATAAGGATGACCTCTGCAAGTGATGGCTAAATCATGCAGCTAGCAGAGGGGAATCCAAAGTATATTAGAAATGGTAATCAACAATACAAGTAGTAACTAATTACCTAGCAGAGGGGAATCCAAAGAGAACAAGTCTAAGGATCCCTGCTGCTTGGTGTGGCACATTAGTTGGTGGTGGAGGTGTGGGAACAACTGTACAGATGACTGGAGCTAACCCTAACCTCAAAAAAGTGCTTGACAAGGGATTATGGCAAGTTCTGGGGGTTTCCAGAAAAGGAGAATGACTCCCAGAGATCTCTGGGGATCTGGAGAGTGCCCTGGAAGTGTTGAATGAGCCTCATGGAAGAGGAGTGGGTCCAGGAGAGTTGGCATAGGTTGGGTGCAGAGGTCAGAAATTGAAGTCCCCTGACAGGTAGACACATTGATACTTGACATGTCTTCATCATTATATCACATGTGTTCACTTACCAGTCATTTTAGAATAAGTTTTCTGATTTGATCACACCTCAGTTCATCTACTTCACAAGTGTCATACTGAGGTGTGTATATCTTTACTTTGATTATCATTCACACCTAGTTCTCCCTCACAGGTCTAGGTGATTAATATATCAGTCTGTCTACTTCACAAGTGTTTTACTGAGTTCTCCCTCACAGGTGTAAGTCTAGCTATTATCTCATTTGAACTCTGACTTTGAAAGGTTATGGGACCATTGCCTAATGCTGATTTAGAAAAATCACAGACTCACAGAGACACATGCATTCTATCCTGCTTTTTCCATCCAGATCAAGCCTTGATGCCCATGCAATGACTTCACAATCACTGCTTTGACACATCATGTGAAACTTAGAAGCAACTGCCCAACCCTGACAGGTCCAGAAAACTTCCAGATCTGGAAGATTTGCATCACCACAAAGCTTTGCCAAGAGAAGGTGTAGGATGTCATTCAGACACTTCCCCCCAATCAAATGGCAACAGCAATTTTTCCTGCTGCACCACCTGCATCTCCTATAGCTCCAACCACATCACCTGCAGTCCCAAGGACTGATACTACCCCTGGCATCATGATGCCATTGTTCACTGACATCATCAGGACCAGCTGCCACACAGACAGTTGGGCCATTCATGATGCCAAGGCTGCTGGCATTATCATTGCCTATGTATCTGACCACCTTGCCCTCAAGGTGGGGGAGCTCATGCATGCAAAGGACATGTTTGACAAGCTGGTTACAATACACATAAACACAAACATTGGTGTCAGCACTTTCTACACCTTTATCTCAATGTTAAACCTGAAATGGGATGGATCACCTTCTACCCTGAGCAATCACATCTCTGCAATATCAGCTGCCAATGCCAAACTGACTGTGATGAAAAAGGAAATTGATTGCAAGTTCCTTGCATTCTTTCTCTTGCAATCCCTACCTGAAGATAACATATGGGAGTCCTTCAGAGCCACCATACTCACTTCACTTGCCCCTGGGACATCACTCACTTTCTCCACCCTATCCAATCAGCTAACTTTTACAGCAATGGCTCAACAAGGCACATCCTCCAAAGCTGCCTTGAAGGCTGACTCCAATGCAAAGTTGAGATTCAAACCCAAATCAGATATGTGGTGTGAGTTTCACAACTCCTCCACATACAACACTACCAATTGTAGAAGGTTGAAGGAGAGAGACAAGAAGAAAGGAAAAGGGAAAGTGCTAAGGAAGAAAAAGAAGGGAAAGGCAAATTGTATGAGCTATGGCTCCTTGTGAGACTTAAACAGCTCAGACAATGAATCCATTGGAGGGGTAGCAGGTTACTCTACTAGCAAATCTGCCCATGTCTCTAAAGCATTAATGACACACATTTTGACTTATGTCAGAAATGTACCCACCCTCTTCACTCAGCACTATTACAGACTCTGGAGCCTCTGCCCACATGACACCACATTGGGAATGGTTCAAATGTGATTTATTCCAAGAGCTGAGCCCACCTCAAAAGATCCATTTTGGTGACAATTCATTTGCAGAAGCCACAGGGATTGGAACTATAACTCTTGAATGCAAAATGGGTGGCTCTACAAACTCAGTGGAACTGGAGAACACTCTCTACATGTCATTGTTTAATCTAATGTTAATATCCATTTGGAAGCTTGATAAGGCCAGTTACTACACTATCTTCAAGAAAATGTGTAAAATCAAGACAACAAAGGGGCAAAAAACAATGCTCACTGGTGTTCACAAAGACAACCTCTACCACCTAAACATTGCAGCAAAAATCCATGCCCACATTTCTGTGGACATAAATACTCTCCACCATTGACTTGGACACATATCACCCAAGCATCTGATACAAATGGTCAGAGATGGACATATCGAGAAAGTGGACATGGTAACTAGGAAGGCCAAATTGTGCAAACCATACACCTTAGCAAAAGCCAAGAAACTTTCATTCAAACACAAAGGACATCCAGCATCACATCCACTTGAGATCATCCACTCCAATGTTGGAGGACCTATCATGCCCACTGACCAACACAGAAATTGATATTGGATTACATTTATTGATGGCTATGGGCATTTTCCCTGGATCTACTTTATGAGACATAAGAGCAAAACCATTCTCAAATTCCACAGTCTCAAGATGTACAAACATTCTTCAGAGCCAAAGTCAGCACTTTAAACCTCTCTGAAAACTTCATAAATTTCTTCCAGTCCAACAATGGTGGAGAATACATAGCCAAAGAATTTCAGAAGGAACTGGGCAATATGGGAACTGTACACCTATTAATGGTGGCAGAGATGCCAGAACAGAATGGACTGGCCAAGTGCATAAACCAATCACTAGTCAACACAGCAATGGCCATGCTGATAGAGTCCAGACTTCCCAAAGCATTCTGGTCAGATGCAATGCAAACAGCTGCCACAGTGATTGGCAGAACTCCAGCCACCAGACTGAAGGGAAGTGTCCCCTACACTGGACTGTTCAAATGAAAGGTTGACATATCATGGCTCAGACCATTTGGTTCAATCTGTTATGCTCTGATACCCAGAAATTGACACTCCAGGAAGTTTGGCAACAATGCTATGAAAGCCATCTTCATTGGTTACATGGAGGGAAAGAAAGCCTATCAGCTCCTTAACATTGAAACTAGAAAGGAGTTTCACAGTCATCATGTATGCTTTGACAAAGACAAAGATTCCTCACCAGCCCCCTTTGCTGACAGAAATGACATCACTGAGATGTGGGAGCCTGATTTCCTCCTTCCAACTCCCAAGGGGAAACTCACAATGCCCAATGCCAACAAGGATTCATATGAAACCAACAATGATTCACCTGACAAGGAGTCAAAAAGATCAGTGGGAGAGCATATCACCAATTCTGCCAAGACAGAGTCAGCAAAGGGGGGGTCAACCCAAGCTCCTCCATCTCCAACACCAAAACCTTCATCAATAGATTCTTCAGATTGTCCCACCAGTGTGCCCTCAATGGCTGACCCTGAACCTGTCAATGGGTAAAAGAGAAAATGCAGGCTCCAAATGCCTTCTGACAACATGGGTTCAGTGGGAGTACCATTAAGAGAAAAAAGCACATGCAGGTGAAAGGTCATTACAAGGAATGCAGACTACTAAAGGGCAATTGATTTGGAGGAGCAACAAAGGGAGAAGTCAAGGGCAGAGAGGCACATGCACATGGAGGATGACCCTGAAGACTCTCAGAACAGTGTCACACACCAAACATTGCTAGACATACAATCGTGCAAATGACCCACAGATGAGCAATGCAAGCAAATTGTATAGCAAACTGGGGCCAGAGTCAGAGGAAGACGTTTATTTTACTGGGATATCTCAAAGTGCATTGCCAAATGACACTGTGCCATGCAACGCCACCGAGGCCTTCTCAGGTCCGAACAAAGATAGGTGGACTGCCACGCTACAAGAAGAGCTGCAAAACCTAATCGATAACAATGTATTTGAGATCATACCTGTGCCAAAAGGAACAAAACCCATTACATCAAAATCGGTTTTTCACATAAAGTACAATGAGAGTGCAAACACCAAACATTACAAAGTTTGCATAGTCACTCGTGGCTTCACTCAGAAGGAAGGAATCGATTACAAAGAAGTTTGGGCACCTGTGGCAAATCTTGAATCCATCAGAATCATACCTGCACTAGCTGCAAAGTATGACGTCAAACTTGACCAAATGGACGTGGCCACTGTTTACCTGAATGGCGAGTTAAAGGAGGAGTTGTATATGACCCCCCCAGAAGGTGTTCCCATACCAGATGGATACTGCTGGAAACTCAAACAATCGCTCTACAGACTTAAGTGGGAAGGACTTGGAACCTTACATTGGACAAAAGGCTTCGAGCTCTCGATTTCACGCGCCTGGATGCAGAAACCTGCCTTTACATCTACAGGGAGGGGAAGAAAATATGTTTCCTCGTGGTTTATGTCGACAACTTCATCCTTGCAGCCAACTCATGCCCCTTTATGAATTCTATTAAGAAAAAATTGTCTGAAACCTTCAAAATGTGAGACTTAGGAGTGGCGACATACGTACCGGGTATCAAAATCAGATGCGATTGCCCAAATTGCTCCATCTACATCTCACAGGAGCAGTACATAAAGTCCATGGTCGAGCGTTGCGACATGGAAGGGTCAAAGCCCACCTGGACTCCAATGGCTTCGAGTTCGAGACTCACTGTTGATGATCCAGAAGACAACACCACCGTCTTTGAAACCAAGATCCAAAATAGGCAGGTATCCCTACTCCAGTGTAGTCGGCTCGCTAACGTATGCAATGATGGGCACGTGCCCAGACATAGCCTACGCAGTCGGGGTGCTCGGCCATTTTAACTCAAACCCAAACTGTCATCACTGGGTCGCAGCAAAGAGAGTCTTACGTTACCTCAACACAACCAGTAAAATGGAATTGAAATTTGACGGCAACAATACTGGTATGGATATGTCATTCCACGGTTATTCCGACGCGAATTGGTCTGGGGACTCGGATACTTCAAGGTCCACTTCTGTATATGTCTTCATTTCCGCCAGAGGCGCCATTGGTTGGGTAAGTAAACGCCAAACGATGGTATCTCTGTCACCACGGAATCCGAGTATATAGATAGATAGGGCTGTGTTACGCCGGGCAACATCCGGCCTGGTTGCGAAACTTTTTCGAATATATTGGACACCCACAACATGAACCATCCGAGCTCCTGTGTGACAACCCAAGCTGCCATCATCCTTACAAAAGGCGCTCAATATTGCTCTCAAACGAAACACATCCACTGTGTCAAAAGGGCAGGCCGCCGTTCGCTACGTACCTACAGAAGACATGGTGGCCGATATATTCACCAAGCCACTGGGACATCAGAAGCATTGGAAATTCACAAAAGCGATGGGATTGCGACTCCACACTAGTGGGAGTGTTAAAGGGTAGACACGTCGATACTCGACATGTCTTCATCATTATATCAAGTGTGTTCGCTTACCAGTCACTTTAGATTAAGTTTTCCGATTAGATCACACCTCAGTTATATTTATGACTTACTTGTACACTGAGTTCTCCCTCGCGGGTCCAGGTGATTAATATATCAGTTTGTCTACTTCACCAGTGTCGTACTGAGTTCTCCCTCACGGGTCTAGGTCTAGCCATTATCTCATTCGAACTCTGACTCTGAAATCCCTTTTGATGGATATTCCTGTTCTAAGCCCTAACCAAACTTCTAACCAAACTTAATTAACCTCTAACCAAACCCTAACTAAACTTAAACAGCTAGGCTTAACAAAAACCCCAACTGGGGTACATATAATAGTAATGATAGTATATTGAGGATGGACTTATAGTGTATTTGTTATTCTTGTTATATGCTCTTTCTTTGGCTCTGCAAGAAGTTGTTCGTTCAATCTGGTTAATGTGTATATTTTTACTCATAATGTACTACCCATAATGCATTATAGATTACACAAGAAAATGCACTATGTAACATGTGTAATGAGACAGAATAATGCATAATTATGCCTGCATCTAGTGTACCACCAGCATCGCACTTTGCTGCTATTTTTACCACCTTTGCCTTGGACATGGCAAAATATGTCTACCTATATTGGTATTGCTTGTTCCATTGCATTCCTACTCGAGGAAGCAAACTTCACTATCTCTGATGAAGATCTCATGCTTGCCATTATATCTGGACTTCCTCCTTCTGAATCCCTACTTGACCCCTTTGTTTTATATGTGCTCATTTTGTATAAGTAATGCTTGATTGTACAATGTATGCTATGCGTTTACACCCCCCCTCCCAATACCACCGTTCTCTGTTGATGACGGTCCCTTCAACAGACGCTCCAATTGCGAGTGAATGACGAAGCTCCTATCATTCACAAATATGGCTGAAGACCAAATCCAGCTGAACCTACCCTATGTATACATCCCGGAACACTGTGCAAGCATATCTTATTTATAGATAACTGAGGGATTTTTTCTGTGCTACACACAATTCGAGATTTTGGGTGTAGCAGTTATTGCTATCATTACTGCGGTTCTGTAGTTACACCTGGTACCTCAGCGAGCGATGTGGCTCAAGAGCGAAGAAACCCTTTTATCGGGTATGTTTTCGCAAGAGTATCTGACGGAGATTTCAGGGTCGCGGACACGCGCCAGTAACTGTCTATGATCCAACCACATGGATAACGACCATACGAAGCAAAATGATCACTTCCACACAAATTACAATTCAATGTTCTTTTTCAATGTTTCAACGTCTAACCCCCGAGCTTACATACATACCTCCACAGGTTACGGACTAGAGAACTTTTGACTGAACCCTAGGCGCTTCCAAGCTGAACCAACAGCCTCTGCGCAATCAACGCGTCCTCATCTGCCTCTGTCTCTGGCTCCGCGTGATGAGGCGGGGGTGATCTTCTGAGTGCCGAAGGGGGAGGACAGGAGGACGCAGTGTCCAAATTGAACCGTACCCTCTGACTCGTACTCGTACTCGCACCTGCACCGCGTGTACACGTACTATGTAACCGGCCATCTCCAGCTCTTCCGACACTCAACCCCCGATCGTGATCGTGCGCCTGAAAACTCGAAGCAGGAAGCTCAAGACGCCCCCACACACTCAGCTGCGTCCTCGTCCTCATTCTCCGCGTCTTTCCATGGCACGGGTGAAGATACGCATCGTACGAGGAACTCCTCGGTCTGCTGCTACTCGACAGAGACGATCCCGAGTCATTACATGGCGGGCATGCGCTCGGTCGTCGTGTGCTCATATTCAACGGGCCAGGCGCAAACGGGTCCCTGAGGTCCCTGAAGTCACCGTCTTCCGATTCGTGCATCGTCGTGAGATTCTGGAATTGGCTCGCCCCCGCCCACTCCCACTCCCGCTCGTCTTCGCCTACGGAAGATTGAGAATGGATATGCCAAGACCACGCTCGCTTCCCTGCGATACGTGCGGGAGGCGGGGTGATGACGACTGGGCTGCGCGCAGCTGGGCCGGGGGACATGCGTGTGCCTGGGGGAAGGTGGAGTACGGAGGGAACGGGCAAGGGTGTGTCGGGGCGCGGACGAGGCGGGGTGCCGGGGGTGGGTGTTGGCGTGGGCGTGGGGACGTAGATTGTGCTTGATGTGGAGGGGGAGGGGGGCTCGGGGTAGGAAAACGAAGATGGGGAGCGTTTGTGTTTGGGATTTAGTTTGAGCTGGAGCTGGATGGGGGGCGGGGAGAGGATGTGTGTTCGCTGTGGCGTTGTGCTATGGGCCTGCTCGCTGTCAGTGCGGGGTGCAAGAGAACGAGAGTGGCGGAAGTATGCAGCAAAGACAAAGAGAAGGGCGATGGCGGTGAACGCGGTGTCGAGGATGCGGAATATAGATGTGGAAGACAGCCGGGTGTGCGTGGCGACGAGAGAGATGACAAGCGGGGAAGCCGGGCCGGTTGTGTGCAGGGCAGGGGGGATGCAGAAGGCCGTGGCGAGTGTGTAGGCGAGCTGTGCGGCGAAAAGGAGAAGGAGCGCGGTGGCGTGTGGCGCAGTCGGTCGGGAAAATGCCGGCGGAGGTTTCTCAATTGGCGGGAAGGAAGTGTGTGACGATGCGGGAGAGGGCGGCGCAGGTGTGAGTGTGAGCGTCACGGCAGAGCAGGTGCGTGTCACGGCAGAGCAGGTGCGTGTCACGGCAGAGCAGGCGCGTCTGCTTGCAAGAAAGAGATAGACAGTTATGCCCAGCGTAGTCACGATGAACACAAGAAACAAAAGCGGCGTGACGTGCAGCAGGCGCGGCGCGAACGAAAGAAGCGTGGCTGCGTGCGAGTCAGGCTTTTGAATCAATACCCACAGTATACATACCGCAAGTCAGAAGTAAAACGGGTATAATCAGCAGAGCCAGCCGCATCCCAGCCAGCACCTGCAAATGCATCACAGATACACCCAGCGTGGTAACAAGCAGCGTGTGTATGACGCCCTGCGCCTGCGGGCTCGGTACAAGACCGAAGGCGCCTGCCAGCAGCGCGAGCAGAGCTAGAACCGGCACTGGTGTGTAGATCGACATCACGGCGGGGGCGGTCAGGCTGCAGCTGGCCATGCATCAGGGGATTGGCCCTGCCTGGTTATGAGCCAGCCTAACCGTGCTTCGCCCGCGGACTTGATCGGATTCCGATCCCCCGAAAACAGGCACGCCACCCTACTGCGACACTCCCTCACTCCTCCTGTCCTCGTCTTTCACGACACCGCCCAACGCAGAACCCAACGACGCCCACAGACTGACTTGTGCTCAGTCCACCCAGGCATGCCACAGGTGACAAGACAAGACAAAACCAGCGTACCCGCTCACTCCCGGCGGCGGCGGCGGCTAGTTTCAACGCAGAGCGAGCTGTACGTCGTACGTCACGCCGAGTTGCGTGGCAAGTGATGGAAAGTACTTTTAATGAGTGTAATGTAATGTAATGCAAGTCAAGCAAGATCAAGGCATGGAAGGGAAGAAAAGAAGAGAAGAGAAGGGAACTCTATCAGTACATACTCAAGGTCAGAGAAAGAACGAACATCAAAAGAAGCATCCATGCCCAGAGAACCGGCCGACAAGTGACACTGACACTCGTGCCTGTCGCCCAACCCCGACAAGTCGAATTTGTTGCTCGACGACCGACAGGAGAAAGTTTTGGTTTTGAAAGGGGTACAGCCGTACCCATACTCCTGTTTCCTTTCTCCAGCTTCGCCGCGGCCTCGGTCTGGGTCTAGGTGTCTTTTGAATCATGAATTCACAGTATTCCCAGGCATCGACCTGTTGACCGAATAAATGCCTTTTAGAGTGACTTGACGCATTCATGATTGACGTTGCACATTGACAGACAGCGCGGATGGACGACCGGCCGTCGGCTCAAGTTACACTTGTTATGGCGTATGACGAGACAATACCCGCCGACTCGCACAGAAGCGAGAACAAGTCTAGGAAAGTACAAAGTCATTGAATTATAGTTGGGAAGGCAAGAGGAAGACGGGGACACCGGGAGTTTCCGGAGAGGGAGGAGAAGGGAAGGAAAGGCAAGTGTGCCCGCGTGACATAGGGTAGATTTTGAACTTGGTTCTGGGTAGTCTTTGATGGAATGAGAAGGGTGTTTTTGACTTGGGTGGGACGTAAGGATTGACGCAGGCTCGGCCACTTGGCCTTGGCGCTCAATCACATCACATCCGTCCTCCTATCTATATTTGTATGTAACGAACGTTCAGCGGTAAGTTTTACACTTACGACTCCTTACGCTACTCTTTCCACTTTCCGTGTTCCGCTTTCAACCTTTCCACGACAAGAGCCAACAAGTGCCCCTAAGCCAACCTTTCTATCGGGGTCGGGTCGAGGTCGGGGTGGGCGGGGGTCAGGTTAACGTCTGCTTGCACCAAGCATCCGCACTGTCTCTGTCCATCACTCACCCAACCAGGCCTAACGTGGCGTGGCGTGGCGTGGCGTAGTCGGCTGTCTGGGAATAAGTTATCCACCTGATGTTCTGTAATCGAGCGGCTTCCTCATAAGGGACGTACGACGTGCCCTACGTACGGCTTCCAGCTACTTGCGTCGCGGTAGACGAGTCCACCGCTCGTCATCCCATGGATGGGAGTGAGGAAGCCAGGCTTATCCGTTCGACACATCAGTGGTCTGCTACTCAGTGGGTGATTGGGATTTGCTTTTTGTGTCCACATTTAAGCTTAAGGCCCCTAGTGAAAACTCCCTCTGGGGAGATCTGGAAATAATTTCAATTTCTGACGTGGTTCGGATCAAGCTGGCATTCCGCTGAAAACCTTAATGAGTTATATTATGTCAGACACCGCGTCGAGTAAAGATGAGTCACTGTCCCCATTGTTGCAGGACCTGTGCAGAAGAAGCCTGCAAGGAGCATAGAGCTAAGGTCTGTGAGTGTGCTGCCATGCATGCCTGTCATGCAGGGCATCTCCCTTAAGCTGATCTTGACCTTCTGGCCCCCCCCCCCCCTCTGGCATTCCCTGGTAAGGTAGATGACACTAGGAACCAACACCCCTTATGTAAGCAGAAAACACTTTTGATGTTTGATGTTGTTGTCAATATCATCGAGCACAATTAGATTTAACCACTTCTAAGTCATAGAATATCGAGTAAGAATGTTGGCCTACAAATCCTATAAACAACCTGATGTTTTTATTAAGAAATTATGAGAATATTGATTAGAGAATTTTCAAAAAATCAGACTTCATGGAATTGTTCAAACTGCTCAGATCTCTCAAAAGGAGTGCTGATGTTTCTTTTTGACACAGAATTTTGCCATGCACATGACCTTATGTAAGTAGTGCATGTGACAGTTTGGGAAATGCAGTTGTGTGAAAGAATGGGTGGAGTTTAGCACCTCAAACAATGGGAAGAGCATCAAAAGCTCCTCTGCCATGCAGGAAAAATGCTCAGCTTCTTAACCAAACTCAAAAACCTCAGATCAATGGTGTCAAATTACCCTCTTTTGAGGTGGAAAAAAACAACAAAACCCCACTTAGGTGGCCAATTCATGAAATCACTGTAGTCCCAGTTGGCAAATGGTTTGTTTCCTCTCTGGACTGAGTGTTGTGGATGCCATATTCCTATTGATGTGGGAGGATATATTTGACAAACTATGTAAAGTAACAAGCACATGACCACAAATGTGAGGACAAACAGTGTGCTCTCAATGCATTTGTCAAGAGATGCCACCCACTATAACCAATGATACTAATAGGCAGGCAAGTTACCACCTGTGCCATTGATCCCTTTTCTGGACACATATAGTTTCTTGGTGTCATTGTTACATCTGTGGCCATTGCCAAAGCTCATCAGCATCCTAAAAGGATGCCATGAGAAGAACAAGCACTACTGGTGCATTGGTACCAGTAGAAATATGAGCAATAAGCTGTGTGGACAGCTCAGTAGTGTAGTGTAATGGATTGACCATTACATGCCTTTACACCAATAATTTACAGCATAACTAATTGTTATTATAATTTAGCTTTATGCAATTAATCTATGATCATTTCAGCTGCCATGTTCTGCCAGAATGAAGCATGATACTTCAGTTTACTTGTCTTTACAAGACAACCATCTTACTTCACTAGCACAGCCAACTTTTGGTCTGACTTATGCTGTGCAATTGGTCAGTTGAGAGAATCTGTAACCTCTTGTTACATTTTTTAAGTCATGCAGCCATTGACTTTCTGCATACCAGTGGATACTGAATGTGTTGAGTGTTTGAGCATTGAATCAAAGCTCACTGTCAAAATTCTGATAGACTTTCAAGTATGTTGCCTAAATGAGTACTGTGGTAGCTTGTAGAAATTGGGTGCCCAGGCCTAATGTCAACTGGACATGTGCAATACCTTCTTGAATACCAGGGAACCCAGAGTATGAGAATAGATCTTCTCCAGCTCCAACTTCTGGGAGAAGTGCTGTTACCTGTTTCTATTGTTGGCAATCTGGACATGGAATCTCAGAGTGTGAAGTAATGAAGGCAGATGTACAAAAGGGATGGATAATCTTGTTGGAGGGCAGAGCCAGACTATCTAATGGTTCTCCCTTGCCAAGGGATCCTGCTAGTATATCTCCTCATGCTAGACTAGCACAGCTACATGATAAGCAAGTGAGCATGTGTTTTAGACAGCCAACAGATGAGTGTTTAGATACAGTCACTTATTCTACCTATGTAAATGCAGCTAGAGACACAAGAGATGACATGTGAGAGAGCATACAGCAAAAAGTATCAGACTGCTTAGGGGACCCAAAGAAAGGTTTTAACAAAATGGCAAGTTACTTAGTGTGCTGGTCAACACAAGGAGCACAGCTTGTCTTGGGGAAGGA
>JAGGAV010000474.1:0-12445 GCA_017657295.1 Termitomyces sp. DKA64
TCACAAGATGTTATTTTTGAGGAAGGGACTGGACATAGGTTGCTCACCATACTGGACAATGAGGAAGAGGACCAGACATGCCCTGCCAATGTGGCAGCCACTGGACAACCCCCCCAAGAAGTTATTCTCATCAGCCAACCAACCTATTGCTCCAAGGATCAGAGCCAACCATGGGCTGATCCATACAGATCCCAACACCACTGCCACCACCACAGGAGATAGCTGAGCACCTGCCCTGTGGCCACCAAGCCAACCCCAGCTGCTGACTATGCAACCACTGCAGTGCTCATTGCAAGTCTTGAAACTGACCCCAGTGCTGGTTGTGGCAAGGGACACAACACAGAGGGAAATGACAGCATGGGAGCAAGGGGAGGAATGGGCCATGGGTGATGACTTGCTGACTGCTCTGATGGCAGGAAGCCCCTATGCATTTATGAGTGAGGGTGATGACACCAGTGTCCCTAAGACTTATGTGGAAGCAATGAAACAACCAGACTTGTGGAGGCCACCCATGGACAAGGAACTGAAGATGATGGAGGACAGAGGTGTGTTTGAGCTTGTGGATGAAAAATTGGTGCTGCAGGGAAAGAACATTGTAGGATGCCAGTGGGTGTATGTGAACAAGTTCAACACAGAGGGGGAGGTGATGCAATGGAAGGTGAGGTTAGTGGTGAAGGGATTCTCTCAGGTAGCAGGTGAAGACTTTGACAAAATGTATGCTGCTGTGGTATGACTCAAATCACTCCAAATGTCTGTGGCAATTGCAGCTCAGGAAGGTCTGAAGATCTGGCAAGTTGATTTCATTTTGGCATACCTGAACAGCATACTGGAGCATGAGGTATACATGTGCCTCCTGCCTGGCTTTCCAGGGGGGGAGGGGAAGCTAGCTCAACTCCAGAAAACCATCTACAGCTTAATGCAAGGTGGTTTTGACTGGTACTGGACTCTAGACAGAGTGTACACAGACCTAGGATACAAGAGATCTAGGGCTGATCCATGCATATGTTCAAGGAGGATTGGATGCAAGCTGACAATCACCAACACATTCAATGATGACACCTTCAGACTATCCTCAACCACACAGGGCACAGAGCTAGCAAAAAAGCAACTGGGGTGTATTTTTGAAGTCAAGGACCTAGGCAAGCCTATGTTTATCTTAGGGATGGCTATACACCATGATGCAACCACAGGATCAATATCATTATCTCAGAAGGCATACCTCTTACAAGTACTTGAATGATACAACATGTCATAATGCAAGACTGGGTATATGCCACTCCCCTCAGGAATTGTCCTCACTGCCAACATGTCCCCCAAAAGCAAAGCAGAACAATCATTCATGAGAGACAAGCTGTACTGACAACTTCTGGGTGCACTTATGTGGGCTCAGGCAGCCACAAGACCAGACCTGTCTTTTGCCATGACTTTGCTAGCTCGATTCCAGTCGAACCCTGGACCAGCACACTGGAAGGCTTTACTCCATGTCCTGGCCTATGTGAAAGGAACCCTAGACTACCAAATTTTATACTCAAAGGAACTAGGAGGATCTACCAAGCTGCTAGGGTACATCAATGCTGACTATGGAGGGGACCTTGATACAAGGAGATCTACCTCAGGGTATATCTTCCTCATGGCTGGCAGACCAGTATCCTGGAGCTCTAAACATCAGCAGATGGTAGCACTCTTGACCACTGAAGCAGAATATATGGCAATGACTCATGGATCCCAGCAGGTGTTGTGGATGCACAACTTCCACCTAGAAATTGATATTACCCAACCCCTACCAGCAATGCTCATGGTCAACAACAACTCCTCTATCGCTCTAGCCCAATCAACAAAGGGACACTCACGCGCCAAGCACATTGATATCCGACACCATTACATCCATGAGCGCATACAAGAGGGTGACATAGAAGTGATTCACGTACCCTCCACCAAGAATATCGCCGACATCTGCACAAAGCCCTTACCCCGCGCTACTCATGACTATCTTACCACCCTTATGGGGATCAAAAACATCGAAGGTTGAACAAGTCAAGGGGAGTGTTGAGGTGGAGACATGTCCAACCGACGGACATATCGGACTTCCCTATTTTCGGATTTACCTCTTTCGGTGGCGCCAGCCACAACATACTGATTGGTATTTACCAGTCTTTGTTTCTCTTTTTTTGTATATTTTTCTATAGACATAAACAGAACACCCTCAGTCGACTACATTACCGTGAGTGACCGAGGCTCAATACTTGTTGTATTCTGCAGTGATGACCAATGCTCACGGTGAGGAGGAATGTTACGATTCAGTGGATAGGGCACAGGCACCAAGAGCATTGGCCATCTAGTTCAGGGTCAATATCTCGGTCGACAAACAAAGAACAAAGACACAGAATATATATATATATAAACTATGTGTGGGCAACGGACACCCTCAGTCGTTTGTGCAGAACAACCGAGGGTGACCCGATGCATTTGATACAGTCATCGATACAATACTTACATTAGTTTAGACTTACTGTGCATATAGGTATGCATCAATGCAATCGTTTGTGCAGAACAACTGAGGACTTATAGAAATCCTGCAGAGTTCACCTTCTAACAGTGCAACCTTACTTCGGCTTCCACCGCAACTGAGAGAAACTGAAAGATGAGTTAAGTCAATGCTGTCCGAACCGACTTTTCATCATCGCTACATTGCCCAATACACTTCTTATCCCTCGATACCTGAGTTGGCAGATCAAGTACTTGTTCACCAGAAATGAAGCTATTGAGTCAAAGCTGAAACTATTCATGCGTTGCGTGAAATACAATAATTCTATGGTAGGTATTAGGCGAAAATCAGGTGTGCTGATGGCGGAGACAATGGCAGACCATGGCGGCTAGGTGGTCGTGTCTGCGTCTCCTCAATGCCATTACAAAAGCATCCACAACCTGTTGGACATATTGGCACATCAAGCTCACTCCAACAAGATATATGGGTGACATGAAAGCACTGCAAGCAGCTTTTTGACAATCCTAGTATTCGTCAACAGGAATTCCTAAGGATCGAGAAATCTCAAACTCACCCTTGACCGGAAGCCGACAGATGCTACATTTTACCATAGAACACGATGCAGTACATGAATGACAGTGATTGGTATTTGGTGGGAGAGCCATCAAGCATCTCGTACACGCCCGTACAAGTCCTAGATGAAGATGACATAGGAATGGAGAAGAATATTGTAGAACTGATTAGACGAACCGATCGTAAGCTTTCGGTTTTTGTCGAGAGGTGTAGTTTGTCTCTTGACCGACTTCAGAAGCTCGAGACGTTTGTGGTATAGTCGCCATCTACACATGAGATCTGCATAAAAGCGAACATGCAGCCTCAGCTGCTCGAGGAAGCTCTCCTTGAACAGATTGGAACGTCTGACAAGGATGTTCGTCAGAAAGAAGGATGTCAGGCACTGCGACGAACATTTCTGGGCTAGGTTCAATCGTCGGTTTGAATACAATCCTTCGTTTGACCTCATCGACGTGAGCATTACTAGGGTTACTGACTTGTACTAATGGTGTCCGTCGAATGTGTCCAGTAGAAGCCGAGGAAAACGAAGGAGACATCCTGAACATATGGGGCCCTGTCTCGTTCCAGGACTTCGATGCCGCGGCGACAGGTGGGGATACAGGCGACTTTGGGTCTGAGCTTAGGAATCCTTGCTCTTTCATTTGCTTCCGGCGGATACTCTCTAGGGAGCTTCTTGTGGCATCAGGCTTTACGGACAGGTGGATACGCGGCCGTGTTGTAATGTTTGGATTCGCAGGAGTGGGACTGATGTTTGTAGGTCCTTCGAGGGGGATATTGAGGCCTTCCTTAAGCGAGTCCTGGACTCCGCTCATAAACTGTCGCATAGATCCTGTGTTGAATAGACTAGACCACGAACCACGAGAGGAAGCTGATGAAGGAACGGAGGTATCAGATTGTTGTGGAACACTAGGAGTGGGTGGTTGGCGAGGGCAAATGGGTGTCCTCTCAGTTTGAAGGTTTCGTCGAGTGAGACTGAAGTAATCTTCTCCTTCATGTCTCAGCGTCGCTGTCGAAAGACCTGACATTGCTTCAGGAGTAGCGGTTGTGGGAACATTCAAGACCATCAGATCATGGGTCTGGAGCAGAAGGACGGATATCATTGCTAGCATTTGTATATCTTTGTTTTTCGAGAAATCGTCGTAGCTGTGGACAAGCAAGTCAGTGAGTGGCATGGGCAACGACACAAATCTCACAGTCCCATGAAAACTTTGATTGCAAGCGGGTCGAATGCGACTATCCTCTGCGAAGACGAGGGGAAAAAGGCGCCCAGGATCCTGAAGGCACGTTCATGATCATATCGCCCGTGTTTCCTCGCGAATCTCGCGTTCTTTGCGCACACTTCTTTTAGGCCGCCCCCACGCCCGTCCTCAGGAGGCCGACCAACATCTTTGGCATCTCCAAACACATAGTCTTCTGCCACCTTACGATCGCCACCAGCAATGTTGGCTGTAGGACCCAAGAACACTGTGCTGCGGGGAGGGGCTGACAGGAGGGCATAACTCTTCAGCAAGTCCCCGAGTGGCCGTCTTTCGGCAGTCTCTGATCCTTGGGCCGACTTCATCTTAGGCTGCAACGTGAGCAAATTTGTCATAATGCGCAGAATATTATGGCGGTCGCCAAGGCGTCGCATATCGGCTGTCTTTTGTTGGCGATCCTTTGCAGAGAGGCTCAGGCGACGGACAGCGTCGGAGAGTAAAGCAGGAGATTGGAATATGCGAGGAGCTGGAGCGGGATTGGCTGGAGGAGGAGGGGTGGAAATCGGTTCTTCTGAAGGGGTTGCTGGCGAGTCCGACAACCCACGCAACACGTTCTTGACTATCCGCGTTGGTGCGCGGAAGAAGCAAACCAGTTCACCTAAGACCAAAGGGCATGAAGTGACCTAATGGATGAAATTAAATTAAGAACCTACCATTGGGCCCGAATGTTCCCTGCGAGGTCCTGGGCTCGACAAGGTTCTTCACAGTTCTGAGAGTCGTGGACGACATATCTTTGCTCTTTCGTCCTCCGCTGGAGACTGCGTGTTCTTCCCCTCCGGAAGAGGAAGACTCAGACTCCATGAGAGGAGGCACGCCTAGACGATCATCATCGCGGAAAAGCAAGAATCTCAGGCAGCCTTCCAGACAAGGGCGCTTTTCTCGAAGTATGGCAAGCCGTCGAAGAATAAACGCGCGATCTTTGGGGAGGATGAGAGGGTTACGTTCAATATCCACAGTCGGTGTGCCGGCTGGGTGAGTTGCTTGTGGATAGTCACGCGGGAAGGTAAAAGTCACGCGGATGAACACAGAGGTAGTTCGGCCCCATGGCCCTTGCAACCCAAGGGTGCAAGTTCGCTTCTTCATGAGATCGTGCTGAAAGTCATAATTGAGTTCGGGAATAGGGGAGACACAGGGTTCATCTTCACCTTCTCGAGGTTTACCTTGATCGGGTGCAATTTCTTCAGCACTGAGGTTATCCTAAAAAGCATAAGTATACTACTGGAGTCAGGAGACGATGTAGACTTACTCCTCCTGTAGCGACTGCGTTTGACTCTGGTTCACTTCTCCCTCTCCTCTAGTCCCACTCTCACTCCTCTTTCTCTTCTCCTTCTCCGTCTCCCTTTCATCGTCGCCAACCATTCCCGGATCCAACTGACCAACAACAATCCCATCAACACTCGTACTACCCTGGGCCTCCGAAAGCTTATCTCGCACCCTCGATCTCTCCCCACTATCTCCAGGTCCACCCTCGCTACTCCCCCTGCCTTCGCCGACCTTCACAATTGAGAGCCAAGTGATTGCGTCCATTGGATTCCGCGTCGAGTTGTTATTGGGACCCCCGCGGCTCATGGTACCGCCTTGGCTACGCGCACCCGCGTATAGGACTGGCCGCGGAGGCAATGGGGCACGTACTTCTGCTAAAATCGCACGGTGACCAACGGGGGCAGAGAGCATGGGAAGATACTCGGTGCCTTCGGGTGGATTGCGGTAGGAGATACTGGGCGAGCGTCCGCTTAGTGAAGGACGTCTCCCTCTATGAGGTGAGACAGCGTGACCAACTTGCTGTGATATATGGTGGTAAGGAGAAGGAATGCAGCAATAGACAGAGAACGTATGCACCTCCATGACTTCAGGCTCAACAGGCCAGAAACGCAATGTACGGTCTTTTGACCAGGTGATAAGCTGATACTCGTCTTGACCGCCCCTTCTCCACACAAATTCTTTGACCACGTCGGTATGACCTTCAAACCGCTCAACTGGCATATCTGTCTTTCCAGCAGCGTACATTTCAAGCGCAGTGTCTCCGCGTTGCGCAAGACTCAGGACGCCACGTCCAAAAGGAAGCGCTCGAGCTCGCCAGATAGGGTATGTAGTGTGTATCGTCGACTTCGGTTCCGATTCCTCAGTGGAGGTGTCCCAAATCTTTATAGTCTTATCAAGGGAGCAGGTGACGAGTTCGTCGCGTTGATCGTGCGCCCAGTCAATACCGTAGATATTTGCACTATGTGCCTTGATGGACTTTATGGGAAGGGAACCTTTCTGATGAAAAATTCCTTGTGAGTGTATTTAACATACAGGAGTCATTGGAACATACTCGGCGGTCCCAAATGAGCACTTCATCTGCGTGTGATGAAGCAAGAATGTTCGCATCTTGACGATTCCATTTAACTTGAGTACCACCAGCTGTAACATGAATTCATACGATAGATAGAGCAAGAGCGCTTGATATATGCTACCTTTGAACGCAGAAAGACCAAATATCGGCTTACGCGTCGCTCGTAGGTCCCAAGCCCATAACCATGAGTCAATTCCAGTACTTATGACAATATCACACTCGGTTGTGTGCCAATTGATATCGGTTATGGCACGATAATGGGCTTGTAGAATGAAATCTATTGAGGTTTTCCCCACTAACAGGAGATTCCATATCAGCCTAAGCGAAATTTAGTAGAAATCTGCAAAGGAACATGGTTGTACCCACAGTTTCTCGCTCGACGTGGACACAATATATTCTGCACGGGACGGATGAGGATTCCATTGGACGTCGGCCACATCCCAGGTACCCCCCTGAGGAAGGAATCGAGGTATCTCAAGTGGCGCTTTCAAGTCAATGATGAAAAGGCCTCGACGGCTATGAAGAGTTCAACAATTTGAGGTTCGTAATGTGAAATGCAAACTGACGCAGCCAGCACGATATCTCGCGAGGAAGGACTGATGCTCATCTGAAATAATTCAGTATGGCTTCACAAGGTCAACGAAACTGGCATACATTCCCCACTCCATCACCAACGAGGCCCTTCATGTCGATTTGTAATCTCCTCCGAAAGGTACTGCCATCTTCAGGAGATGCCGGCTCACTTGCAGCCTGGTCTTGAACCTCAACCCTTCTCCTACGTCTCCTCCCGAAACGTTCTGAATCGGCATGGATGAATGACGACCGTCGGGAATCAAGCAGACTTGCTGGTGGTGCAAACACAGGGTTTTGGTGCCACTCCTGGTCAGAGGCGAATGATGAGGTCGTAGGAAAGAGTATCATTGCCTTACATTCAAGCTGCTCCGTCTGCTGTACTGTCTAGTCGGCGACGGCTCGGACATTCATATAGAAAGTAGCGTTTACAAGTCTCCAACGTCTTTCGTCTGATGAGACTCTTTGTTTCGGTTAAGATGATCCTAGTATCTCAGCACAGAAAAAATGTTATTCAGCCTGAAAAGATAGATAAGCAGCATGTTTTGCGCTAGACTTTTCTGAACACTTTACAATCTACCTGATGGGGGGCGGTAAGTGGTATGATTGTAAGCGCAGTGATTGTAAGCGCAGTCCTCGTCGTCGCTTATAATGACCAGGGGCAGTCGGGACGCACGTGTGGTTTCGACTGATCTAATCTCTATCTAGATGGGGATTCAAAGAGATAAGATTGATACTGTTATAACTTCTTCGACGACCCACATGGTCGATCGAAAGATCCTTTCTTCTCCGTCGCTGCAATGGTTCAATCGCTACTTAGAGGATTGTATCATTTTACTACCCCTCTTTTCCTTCTTTTTGCAGTTGCATCTGCTTCACAGAAGTTCCTAGGATTTCCGAATGCTCGTCCCAGCGAGTTTGTCGCATCCTCAGGGGGGCCAAGTCACAGCTCTCATACGCCTTTCGCCTGCCAAAAGTATCAGCAGTTTTACGATGATGGCCTGTTCACCCCCTTTGAGGACCTTTCCGCGCTCTCTCAGAATGAATACACGTTCCTGACCCATCCCGCGTTCCCCGCTCATTCTGTTCGAATCAAGAAAACAAACTTTTGTGACAGAGGCGTGAAGTAAGTATTGATCAGCTTCTCTTCGACATTGATAATTGATATCTCAATCTAGTTCGTATACTGGTTATATTGACATCGAGGCGCGCCATCTTTTCTTCTACTTTTTCGAGAGTAGAAACGACCCCGGTAAGGATGATGTCATATTTTGGACAAATGGAGGCAAGAACGAGAAAAGGTAGTTTGACAGTATCGTTGTCTAACCTAAAATTTAATCAGGCCCTGGATGTTCCTCATCCCTCGCTGTATTTATGGAACTTGGTAATGCGTTATCTTTCTGATCTTCCTCAAAATTTAATGTGTTTGCGAACGATATAGGACCGTGCAGAATCTCTGACGGTAATGGCACAAGATACTTCAATGAATCGTGGAATTCGAACGCCAACGTATTCTTTGTGGACCAACCCATTGGTGTTGGCTACTCTTACGCGGATCATGGTGAATTTGTGGTATGAACCTCTTTCCTCTGAGGTAGTGGAATCATTGATTATATCTGTACAGGGTACGTCTGAAGACGCTGCAGTCGACGTGGCTGCCTTTGTCGCCATTTTCTTCGAGAACTTCAGCAAATTTAAGGGCAGGGCATTCCACATGGCTGGCGAATCTTATGGTGTACGGTTTTTGAAGAATATCATAATGTTCTCACCCATAACACCTTCAATTTCAGGGTCGATACATACCTCTATTCGCCTCTGAAGTGTACGAGCAGAACGCCCGTCTTGTGGCGGCGGGCTTAACCCCGATCAACCTTACCTCCGCTATCATTGGTATGAGCAGGTTTCGAGAATCAGCAGTGCATATTACTTACTCCTTTGACAGGCAACGGATGGACTGACGTTTTGAGCATGATCCTCTCCTACTATGATATGGTGTGTACTGGGGCTTCTGTGCCACCGATTGCCGACATCGCGTGAGTTTGTAAATTTGTCATTTATAGCTTTCTAAGTCTATTTTTAGTTCCTGTGTGCACCTGAAGCAACTGGTTCGTGCCTTCGCTGTGAGAAATACCCCTCGTTCTAACAATTCACATGTGTAGATACCGCGTTGCGAAAGATGGATCAAAGAGTCTTGCATAGATATCTTCGATCATATTAATTGCCGCGCTGCTTATGATTTCTGTCACGGAGCATTTTCGGCTCCTTTATACGCCATGGGTTCGTTTACTTCCCAAAATCAATCCATTCTTCAATACCTAGTCATCTACCTAGGCAAAAACCCATATGATATCAGTAAAGATTGTGAAGGTGAACCAGGTGACCTCTGCTACCCGGTCACTAGGTATATCTCACGGCTTAACCTTTCGGTGTTTGCTCATCTTACTTGTTTTATTCCTGCCAGGCACATCAGAAACTTCCTCAACAGCACCAGAACCCGCTCCTTTCTCGGTGTAGACCCTTCCGTCACAACATCGTACTCAGTCTGCTCCGGTCCCGTTGCCCTAGCCTTCGACGTCTCAAATGACCAACAGCAGACCGCGACACCCTTCTACGTTGCAGCCCTCCTTGAACGCCAAGTCCGCGTCTTGATCTATGTGGGGTCTTATGATTGGATATGTAATTGGGTTGGCAACGAGCGCTGGACGAGTGCACTTGAGTGGAGTGGACAGCAGGAGTTCGCTGGGAAGGAGCTGAGAGTTTGGGAGGTTAATGGGAAGAGGGCGGGCGTGACGAGGAGTGCGAAAGGGTTCACGTTTGCTACAGTCGAGGGAGCTGGGCATATGGTAAGTCAATTTCCGGTTTGATTTGCTTGGTGGTGGTTAACGTGGTTTTAGGTACCTTATGATAAGCCGAGAGAAGCATTGGCTCTTATCAATCGCTGGTTGGCGAAAGAGGAGCTGTGAGGAATCTAGACAGCTGTAGACAGTCGTTATTGAGTATCCTGCCAATGGAATCCAAATTGTTACCCTGCTTCAGAGATCCACTGTTTGATATTTCTGGATGTATGTTGTCATATAGTCACTTACGCAAGTGCTCTTCCAACATTTTACTTATTCACCGCGGATCTTTCGGACAGAATATGATATGATAGTTTCTTGATTATTCTTGTGAGAGAATTTCCAAAAGTGTCATATTCAGACGTCAAGTCAAATGGGCCAGTCGAATTGGTTTGAGCGATCAATCTAGGTGATCTGTCCACTTGGCACCACAATGAACGATACGCCGAGCGACCTTATTAGTGATAGCACTTCCCTGTATAAAGGCTGCGCTGACCAAGTTGCACCTTGATTATTCTCAAGAATCCGTCAGCTTGCTGGGAAATAACCTAAGTACTTTAACTGATCACTGCGACCATATCCGATATTTTGGACCTAGGATTTTGTTACCGTTGGCGGAGGTGCGAGTACCAGTAAGCCTCAAGGGGGAGGCAAAAAACCCTCCATTTGTGGCTTTTGGAAAGGTTAGACTGACCATTGATTAGGTCGATGAAACGTGGTTCCCTTCTTCGACGATCGAGCCTAAGACCCGATATTGACCCCGATTACGTTGAGAGAAATCCTGGTACGTCTCTCTCAATCGTTTTGGTCTTCGATTCAAATTGAACCAGATATGGAGATTTTAATTCGGGCTGAATCAAATATAAAAGAGCTATGGCTCAGACGGAGCCCACGAAATCTGTTTATGTCGTAGAATCGTTACAGCCGGGTTCTCTATACACAAGCGATGAAGAACTCAAAGGTACGAGAAATTTGCTGCCTCTGGTACATTGTATCATATCGTCTGCCAATTAGAATATATCAAGCACGAGGAGTCGCTTTTGTTGTTGATACTCCTTACCGCTCATTTCGTCTTCAGATAGCTTAGGAACGTGTTCTATGCTGCCGAGGGACAAACGGGGCGTTGTAGACCCGGAACTCAACGTGTGCGGTACAAAAGAACCTTCGCATAACTAATATCTCAATCATCTCTCTCCAAATTGCCACACACACACACAAAGTCGGCAGTTTCATTCTCCCGTTGTTCTCAGTTGTCTGATAACATTTCAGCAACTGCTGATGTGGTTGGGGAGAAGGGTGGGTTGCTGCTCCTGTGCCGTCGGATTAGATTTTAACAAGTCTTTGCTCTAGCTTCCGACATCGTTCTTTCGACACACTGTTCAGCTTGAAGAAGAAAAATCGTTCCTGTGCATGGAACTTGAAAATAGTACTCGTGAATAAAAAATAATGTCATGCTCCAGAGTCTCATCATGTTAAAACTTCACGGGAGATGCGGAACGACCGGTTGCCTCATGATGTTTCAATACAGCAAGTCGCTGATATGGATAGCGAGGCTGCAGTATAGAAGACGAGGCCGTAGTGTAGATGGACGAGCCCGCAGAGAGGTACTTGGGTTACAGTTGTGAAACTTGTTTGAAGAGCGACCTCAAGTCGGATCAGCGGATCGTTCGGCATCGTTCGTCCCGAGGAACAATGCACGTTTACAGGCTCTGTTCCTCGGAGTCACGGTTCACACTCTTCAGACTTGACTCCGTACTATCTCAATTAAGACTTAATGGCCTTACTACGTTTTGCGCCGTCGCCAACTGGCCAACTACACCTCGGAGGGCTTCGAATGGCTCTATACAATCATTTGTATGCAAAGAAGGTCGGTGGAAAGTGGATGATGCGGGTAGAGGATACAGATGCTGTACGCTACTCGAAGTTTTATAAAAATTCGTCCTTATGACCTTGTCACCAATTGTGGCTTGTGTACAGACTAGATTTGTACCGGATTCTGTGGATGGCATCAGGAAAGCACTGGAATGGGCTGGACTCGAGTACGACTATGGTAATGTTCAGAGAGCCAAGTACTTGCTCATGCTTATGTTGATTCTACGTGTTTTTTCAACAGGCCCAGGGAAAGGCGGACCTCATGCGCCATATTTTCAGGTGAGTGTGTCATGCGAGGTAAGTGGACACAGCTAACGCACAAACAGTCCGAACGCCTCGATTTGTACAGATCCTACGCCAAAAAACTTCTGGACGTACGTCTGTATCATCTTTCCGGAATGATCGTGACGTGTTCAACTTTATTCTAGTCAGGGCATGCTTACCGATGTTTTTGTTCTGTCGATAAGATGCAGGAGATACGCGAACGACTTGCGCGCTCTGGGTCAAACAAGACGTA
>JAGGAV010000475.1:0-12429 GCA_017657295.1 Termitomyces sp. DKA64
TTGTTGATCACCACTGGAGGTGGCAGGGGTGCTGGGCATTGCCCTGGGATAGGGTCTGCTGGGGCCAGAGTTAGCTTAACCACATTGAATACCAGATGGAGCTGGTGCATTTCCACAGGGAGCCAGGGTCAATAAGCTAGAGGCCCTACCTATCTTTCTACTATGAAGGGTCCTAATAGCTGGTGTGAGAGCTTTTTTGATGGTCAGGTGGTTGTAATATCAGAGGCATCCAGGTAAACTTGATCTCTGGGCTGGTACTTGGGCACTGGGGTTCTTCCACAGTCATAATATCATGCCATGTCATCCTTTTCCTTTGCCAGAGCTGCCCAGGCTTCCTTCTGTGCAATCTTCATCTGGTCCATGAACTTGTTCATGGCTTCATTTTCCAAAAATTGGGCCCAGAGTTCAAAGCCCATGCATGGGTGATGTCTGGTGTCCAGGAAGAAAGGTGAAACTTGAGCCACATGAACATGGTTGTTGTATTGGAACTCAGCATTGGGGAGGAGTTTGTCCCAGTCATTCTGGCACACATTGCAAAAGAGTCAGAGATATTGTTCAAGTTCCTGGTTTACACATTTGGTTCAGCCATCAGACTGCAGGTGGTAGGTGGTGGAGGTGTGAAGCTTCATGTTAAGTAGTTGGTAGAGCTCCTGGGTGAAGTCTGCCACAAATTGTGGACCCTGGTTGGATACATAGGCATTGGAGAGACCATGGAGCTTCTAGACATTCTTCTGATACAGGTTCATGGCACCCATGGCAGAGCAAGTGGTGTGAGTGGGAATGAAGTGTGCTCACTTGCCATAGAAGTCCACCACCCTCATGATGGCATTGTAGCCATGGGCATCAGGGAGCTCTACAATGAAGTCTACCAAGGTGATGCTCCATTGCTCTGTGGGGATGGGCAGAGGATGGAGCTGTCTGGAAGGGAGGCAATGTTGGGGCTTGGTTTGGAGGCATAGATTACATGTACTAGTGTAGGACCCAATATACTGGGACATCTGGGGCCATCAGTAGTTCTGGGATACCAGCTCCAATGTTTTCCACCAGCCAGGGTGTCCTGTGATCTGGGAGTCATGATGCTGCTCTACAATCCTCTGGCAGAGCTCCAGGTCATCGGGCACATAGATGCAGTCCTAGAAGGTCAGGAGTCCCTTGCAGAGGGCCCATTTGTTGGCACAGATAGACTTGGCACCAGTGGTACATCCTGTCAGGTTCCACTGACCACAGGGGCTCAGCTGCACTGGGCAAGTCTTTACTAGGTGGACATGATGTCTGCACTTACTATCCCATGCTCTGGTGAGCTCTGGAAGAGTGAAACTGGGTGGACAAAGTGGGGAAAGGTGCTCTGAAGAAGTCCAGAGTGCTCTGGCAGGATATATGGAGGAGCAGGAGTGATGGACAAGTGGGGAGCAAGTATGATACGGAGCTCTGGAGTTGAATATCAAGAACAAAGGGGAACTTCAGGCTGGGCTTTGAGTCAAGGGCACAGGGAGGGTTTTGGAGGTCACAGAGTTGAAAAGGAAGAGTTGGGGCAATAGGAGGAGAGTCAAACATAGCCAGAAAAGTTGAGACAAGATGAAAAACTGAGAGGGATGAGATGAGATGAGACTTAGAATATAGAGATGAAGATGATATGAGAAAGGATACTGATAAGATTGGAACTGATAAGATTGAAACTGATAAGACAGAACAATGAGACAGAAACACAAGAAATGAAACAGTAATTCAGGTAATATAAAGGCTACCATAACAGATACTGTTCTATGACTTATATACTGGCTATGGGACCTCTTCTAGAGATTGCAGGTGTGACAGCAGGACTCAACAGAGACATGCAGGGCTGCTGGGTGTTGGTTCTGATCAGTTGGCAGGCCACAGTGGTATTCTGATGGGAACTGATGGGGACATGGGCCATAGATGATGGGAACTAATGAGAACTTGGGTCATGCTGTAGTCATTGGGAAGCTCCAGAGTGATGTGACAGATTGAGGGAGCAAGTCAGTGGTGTGGGCCAGGGTCAGGGAGATGTTGGGGATGCCCAGGAGCTTGGAAAGGGTCAGGGGCTTAATAGCATCCACAGAAGATGTGGTCAGGGTCCATTGGGGTCACTGGGGTATGCTGGGGGAGCATTGGGGATCTCCAGAGAAGTGTTGGGGTTTCCCAGAGTGGGTGCCAAGGGTGGGAGAGAGTTGCAGGGGTTGGAGGAGGAGGGGGATGTGCTTTGGGGCTTGCTGGGCTTGGCTGGGCAAAGTCTAGGGACAAGGTGGGGGTCTGGGAACAGGTTGTAACCTGTCCCAACTTGAGTGCCTGGGCTGCCCTGAGCAATGAGTTTCTCCTGCAGACCATCCTGGGTCCCTTGCTGGATGTCCCAGAGGATCTCCACCTCTGCTCCCTTGACAGCTAGGCTCTCTATGGCTCAGATTGTGAACAACTCAGGTTGGAGGAGGGCAATGTTACTGTTGTCATCTCCCCTGGTGCTATGGTCTGCTCTCCAGGACAGGGCATCCAGCTTTCCCATACTTTGGCCTGGCTTGTGGTGCAGCAAGAAGTCAAAGTTGGCTAGGTAGAGGGACCACCAGGCCTGCCAGTGATTGAGCTTCTTGGCCATCCAGAAGTACTTGAGGTTTTTGTGATCTGTTCACACTTCAAACTTATGCCACACACCCTTCAGAAAATGCTGCCACTCCTTAAAGGACTGGATGATGGCCAACATCTCCTTGTCATGGATTTTGTAGTTGCACTCCACTGTGTTCAGGCTCTTGGAGTAGAAGGTCACTGGATGCCATTTCCTGTCCTCCTGGAATTGTTGTGACAGAACAACTCTGGTGGCAAAGTTGGAGCTGTCAACATCCACTCAGAAGGGAGAGTTGTCATCTGGGAAGAGGAGGATGAGTCTGGAGGTGACAGGAAGCTTGAAATCATTGAAGGCTGTCTGCTCTAGGGGGCCCCAGCTCCAGGCAGCATCCTTTGCAATGAGGTCAAACAACAGTCAGGCATGATGGGAGAAATCCTGGATGAACCTCCAGTAGAAGTTAGTGAAGCCTAGGAAGGCCCAGGGCACCAGATCAGATGTCCCCTGGAGACACACCATCAATGCTCCCAATGCCAGCAAATACATGTGGGATCCAGGGGGGCCAGCCATTGCCACCTCTGCCCAGGGCCTCTTACTTAGCCCCACCTTTGGTGGGGGGAACACTCTGCACTTCCCCTTATCCCTAGAAGGCAGGGCCCCCTCCCAGTGCCCACTCTGTGGCAGCTTTATCTTCCCCCAGAGTCACCCCTCCCCCTCTCCACCAGGGCACATGGGCTGTGACACCCCTCCAGACACTTGACCCCTTTGCCCTTCCCTGCTCTGCTGTGATGCTCACTACCCACCACTCCCAGGACATGGAACACTTCTGATGTCTTGCAGTACATGGCAAACATATGGAGGAGTCATGGCAAGACCCTGTGGCAGGCTCCTTGAACTCACATGTCTCCCTGTGATGAGCACAAGTAATGCACTGGACCATCAGTTAGCCAGGGGCATGCAAGACATCAATAAGACACCAACTTACCAGGGCTTCCACCTGACACCATGCTAGGGTGGGGGGCCCCTGGATCCACCCCACTGCCTCCACAAACTGCTCTGCCATGACCTCCACCTGCCTGACTCTCTGAGCCTCTGGCACAACTTGCACCTCTCCTGGCCCCAATACCAACTTCAGAGGATGCCCCAACAAACCAGGGGCCAACCCAGTGGACTGTCCAGGACCCCCAGGAAGAGAAGGGCCCCCAGAGGACCTGGCTACTGTGAGAGACAACTCTATGTGGAAAGGTCAGTAGGCTCCAACTCTGGACCAGAACACTTACAATGATGGTACATAGCATCCACTCAATGCCTGATTCTATTGCTGGTCATACTCAGCTCAATGTTCCTTGTATGCTGCCCAGACATTGACAGCATTCTCATCAGATGGGGGAGGGGTTGGGGATGACAAAGAAGAGGTAGGCATAGTAGGTGGGGACATAAGAGGGTAACTATGATACAGGGGACATGTCCTGATCCCTTTTATTTTCTCCTGAGGAGCTTCTAGTGGGGAAGCCACCATGCTTTGACTTCAATTCTCATGCCACCCCAACTCTGGAGATCTTCCCACATCTTGAAGGGTGTCAACACTGAAGGGGGGTGATGTCACTACCTGTCCCCAGATCCCTGCCTTGCCTCTGGACCTACCCTGACCAAACCCAGCAAGCCCAGAGCACATCCCCCTCCTCCCCCAACCTCTACAACACTCCCCTACCCCCAGTGCCTGCTCCAGCAACCCCCAACACTTCTCCAGAGATCCCCAATGCTTCTCTGGCATTCCCCATGATCTCCCTGGCCTCCCCTTCAGTGTCTGGATGACTCCACTCTCCCTCAGCATGTATCACAGTTATGTATCAAGACACTACTAACACCTGGCTAGCCAGTCTCAAGATGCCCCAAACAACCATATCCAAGACCTGCCCACATGATCTGACCTCAGACACAGTCCTGGAGGAGTTCCCCTGCAAGTACTTAAGCTGTAGAGTAGCCTTGATATTACCTGAATTACTGTTTTGTCTTGTGTGTTTCCATCTCATTGTTCTGTCTTGTCAGTTTTGATCTTATCAGTTTCCTTTCTCATCTTGTCTCTGTCTCTATTTTCTAAGTCTCATCTCATCTCATTTCCCTCAGTTTCTTGTCTTGTCTCAACTCTCCCAGCTACATTTGACTCTCCTCTTATTGCCCCAACTCTTCCTCTCAACTCTGTGACCTCCAAAACCCTCCCTGCATCCCAACTCAGAGTCCAGCCCTAAGTTCCCCTTTATTCTTGATCTCCAACTCTGGAGCTCTGTCTCATACTTGCTCCCCACTTGCCCATTACTCCCACTCCTCTGCACACCCTTCTAGAGCACTCCAGACTTCTCCAGAGCACCTTTTCCCACTTCATCCACCCAGTTTCACTCTTCCAGAGCTCACTGAAGCATGGGATAATAAGCATAGACATCATGTCCACCTAGTAAGGACTTGTCCAGTGCAGCTGAGCCCCTGGGTCAGCAGAACCTGACAGCCATCTTTAAATAGCAGTTATATACTTATGTAAGGCAGTGCCTTACTTCATACTTCATAGACAGACTAATTACTGGTTTTGTGTTATGGAGTGTGAACCATAAGCTGCATGCCTTGTAATGGAAATGTTACAGCATGAATGTATTTTTCTGTCAAAGTTTTACTGTCAGCTCAATCCAATTGAAATGGCATATTTCTATACATTTACTACAAAAACTAAGGCTAAGATATGAAGTGTTGGAGATGGGCAAAATACAGTTATAGAGAGGTCCCAAAGTGCACCTTTGCTGAGGCAAAATTGTAAGGGCAACATCTGGAGACTGTGGCTCAATCACAAAGCTGGCAGAGGAAGATCCAAAGTATATTCAGTGTCTATGAGAAGTTCTAAAGGTCTTATTAAAGGTCTTACTACTCACCTGGCAGAGGCAGATCCAGAAAGAACAAGTCTAAGGATTTCCAATGCCAGTGTTCAGAAAATTTACTCTAGAGCTTCTGAGGAACAACACTCAACAACAACTAAGTTGGGGCATGGTGGCTCAGCTGGCACCATTGTGTCCTTAGGGGAACACCAAAGCTGCCCCTTGTGATGAGATCAAGGCATCCTGTGCTCCTTCCAGATCAGAAAAAGAACTGGAAACCTAGCATCTGGGAAAATAGGGAGGGCTAGAGATGACCATGTGAAACCAATGTATCAGCAAGTAGCTCAGCAACTCAGATAATCCCATCAACCATAAGAATGGTGGGACCCAGGTTTGGATCAGCAAAACAGTGTGATTGGGAGTTTAAAGTCTGCTGTATCAAGAAGTATTAGGGGGGTGTGGCCAGAATGGCAGTAATGACATGACCATAAAAATGAGTGCAATTAGTACACTGGCTCTGGGTGTGGGCAGGTTTAGTGTTGATGAGACCTGTCAGATCACCATCTGGCACACCTTAACAAGTGCAACAGTCAAAATGGAGGGGATGGCACAATAGCCATATATAATCAGGGCTTAAAAATCAAGGGCTATATGAACACCAAAGGAATCAAACAATAGTAAAGTGGCTATGGGGCATAACTGGCACACTTGAAAAGGTGTCCAGCTGGAGTAGCTTTTGGGAGTGTCTGTAAATCAATCCTAGATATAGTATAGCAAGGACAGAAACAAATTCCTATGTATGACTTGTTTAATACAAGGGTAAAAGCCACATTGAAGAGAAAAAAAAAACAACTAAGTTCAGAGTCCAATCCAAAAATAGAAGTTTGTTGTAACTGGCCTTGGTCTCTGGCATTATGGATTGTAACCACACCAAAAAAAGCATTGTTGTATAGCCCTGGGTCAAATGTATTTGTCACCAAAAGATGGAAGGATGGGAATGTGAAATAAGCTTGAAATAAGAGAAACAAGAATGGGGTCTGGTCTGGACAGTCCCCTGACATCATCCTTGCTCTAGCATGTGATGTTTTGGTGCACTGGATAGAAGAAGTCATGGATTGCCTGGTCAGCTGCTGAGACAGGGTCAATGCCTCAAATTGCCTTTGATGCACTGGAGTGCCTGTGGTAAAAGTCCCAGATCAGAGCTGGTGCATGCACATTTGCCTATGCAAGAGATGTACTCAATACTATATTCTTTCCACTTCACCTTGAACTGCAACTTCCCCCAAAACATTCTACTATCCAGAATTTCATCTGCCTCATACTCCTCCTCCTCATCAACCAGTACTGGTGGTGGTGACTTGGGATGCCAACCAGGAATCTGGGAAATATCTTGACAGTATTAAAGACCAGATGTACTTAACATAGACCTGCAGGAGGTTTCAACTGGTAGGCTGATGGCCCTACCTGTTTTTCCACCATGAATGGCCCAGATGTCAATGTGACAGCTTCTGAGATGGTCATGTTATCTTTATATCCAAACTATCCAGGTAGACATGATCTCCAGGCTTGTACACAGGGGCCGGTGTCCATTGTCAATCATATTACCATGCCATGTCCCCCTTTGCCTTCCCTAATGCTGCCTTTGCCTCCTCCTGTGCTTGCTCCATCTTGTCTACAAACTCATTCACTGAGTCATTCTCTGAAGGTCATGCTCTGGGCTCAAAACCCATGCATGGGTGTTGTCTAGTGTCCAGGAAGATATAAGTCATCTGTGTGGAAGAATGAACATGGTTGTTGTACTGAACTTGGCATCTGGTGGGAGCTCATCCCAATCATCCTGTCTCTCATTATAGTACAGGTGCAGATACTGTTCTAGTTCCTGGTTAACATGCTCTGTCTGTCCATCTGATTGAGGGTGATAGACTGTGGTTGTATGGAGCTTCACCTCAAGCAGGTAGTACAACTCCTGAGTGAATTCTGCTACAAACTGAGGGCCTCAATCTGAGATATACCCATCTGATGGATCATGGAGCTTCTATACATTTTTCCAGTATGGACTGGCTGCTCTGAGGGCAGAGCAGGTGGCATGAGTAGGGATGAAGTGAGCTCATTTCTCATAAAGATTGACCACCACCATAACTGCATCATGCCCATGAGCATCTGAAAGTTGGACAATGAAATCCACTGAAGTAACACTCCAGCAAGCAGCAGAAATAGGGAGAGGGTGGAGTGGTCCATGGGTGACTGATGATGAGGCTTGATATGGAGGCAGAGGTTGCAGGTGCTGGTGTAGGTGCCAATGTACTAGGACATCCAAGGCCACCAATAGTTCTGGGATACCAGGTCTAAGGTTTTCCACCTGCCAAGATGCCCTGCCAGCTGGAAATCATGGTGTTGCTCTACAATGTGCTGGCAGAGTTCTGGGATGTTGGGCACATAAGTAGTCACTCCTGGAGGCCCCACTCTTCTGCATGTACTGATTTAACTCCACTGACACATTGGGTCTGAAGGACCTGTGCAGCCTGAGCTACAGCATTCTCCTGCACACCCTCCCAATTTCCTTGTCAGATGTCCTTGAGGATGTTTGTCTCATTTCCTTGGACCATAACCCTTTCTAGAGCACAAATGACAAAGAGCTCTGGCTTAAGATAGACAATGTTGTCATTATTGCCTGATCCTGTGCCATGGTCTGCTCTCCTGGATAGTGTGTCAGATTTGCCCATGCTCCATCCAGGCTGTGATGCAGTGAGAAGTCAAAGCTGGCCAGATACAAGGACCACTGAGCCTGGCATTGATTGAGTCTGTTTGCAGTATGGAAGTACCCCAGGTTCTTGTGATCTGTCTAAACTTCAAATTTGTGCTGTGTGCCCTCAAGAAAGTGCCATCATTCTTTGAAGGATCAAATGATAGCAAGCATCTCCTTGTTGTGAATCTCATAGTTCCTGCCAGTGAGGTCAAAAAAATGCCAGTGAGGTCAAAGAGAGGATGAGCATGATGAGAGAAGTCCTGAATGAATGTCTGGTAGAAGTTGACAAAGCCGAAAAAGGCCTGGACTTCCTTTGTTCTTTGGCTCAGGTCACTTGGCTACACCTGCCATCTTGACTGGGTCCATCTCTGTCATCCCATGTGAAATGATCAGATCTAAGTTCTCAATCTTAGTCTGCTCAAACTCAAACTTCTCAGGCTTAAGGTAGAGTTGGTGTTGGCAAAGACATTCCAAGTGTGATCTGGTGAGGTTCCTCTAAGGTTTTAGTGTAGATGAGGATATTGTCTAGATAGACACAAATAACACCTTCTGCAATCAGATCACAGAAGATGTCATTCATCATGATCTGGAAAGTGGCAGGGCTATTGGTGAGACCAAGGAACATTACTAGAGGCTCAAAGAGTTTATGCTTTGTTTGGAATGCTGCCTTCCACTCATCACCTTCCTTGATGTGCACATTGTTGTAGCTCCAACAGACACCCATCTTGGTGAAGTGCCATGTGCTTCTAAGGTTATTGACAAGTTCTGAGATGAGTGGCAGGGAGTAGCAATTCTTCACTGTCATTGCATTTAAGACTTGGTAGTTGCAGACAAAGAGACCCATCTTCTTCTTAATGAAGAAGACTGGGGAAGCCATTGGGGACTTGGAGGGTTGTATCCAGCCAGAGCTAAGGTTCTCCTGCAGGATTGCATCCAGCTCATCTTGCTTGTGTGTTGCAAGTGGATAGACCTTACAGCTGGAATGTACAGCTCTAAGTATCAGCTCAATTGTATGATCTCATTGCTTGCACTCTGGAAGCAAGTCAAATGATGCCTTGGAGAATACCTCCTCAAAGTCCTGGAGGTGATGAGGGACTGTGCTACAAAAAGGCTTGGGCTGAGAGTTTGCTGCAAATGCCTTAGCTAGTTATTGAGAAGTTGTCTGACTGGCTCAGATATCCACCACTGTAGGAGGTAGCTAGAGTGTTGAAGCATAGATCCTATCACCTACTTCAATGGTCTTATGACTCAGAATTCAAAGCACTGGAAAATTCCCCTCTGCATCTATTGTCCTCCCATAGTTCACATCCAATGTCTCTGAAATCCTTGTAGAGTGTCTCTCTATGAAGGAATCAAGTGAGGAGGGAAGGATCCAAAAGGTTGAGGTCAGCATAAGGGAGATGCCCTACACAACATGCACATATAGCAGCACTATTACAGACCTTTGCTTTATGTGCCTCTCTGGCCTCTCCTGCATAGGTGGTGCAGCAATGAGGACAATGGCTCATCTTCATTTCATCTTTGGCCCAATCAATCTCAGGGTTGTGCTCTTGAAGCCAAGTGAACCCCAAGATCATGTTCTGTTTTCCCAAACTAGTGACAGCAAAGACTGCATGCTCTGAGTAAGTCTAGTAACAGAGGACTAGATTAACTAGAGAGCAAATAGGGCCAGCTTCATTGGGAGTGTCATCAATATTGTATACTAGGATGGGGCATGTGCATGGTCAGGTGGTGAGATGGTGTTGTTTCATGTATTCTGTGTTGAAGAAAAGGCCAGTTTCCCCACTATCAAGTAGGGCAACAATGCTGAGAGTCTGCTGGGTATCTGTCATCCCACACTCTAAATCCAACCTTAGGGAATTGACAGAGGGAGTAGAGGCAACAACATAGCAATGAGGGAGATGACATTCCCAGGCAGAAACTTCCAAGCATAGTTGAGAGGGAACTTCCCCAGTTGAGGCTTTGACTGGATGACTGGAGAATGTTGTATATTCAAGAGGGTTAATGTGCTCCTATGCCACCTAGCTGCTATGCAGGAAACAAAAACCTAAATACAAACAACCAGATAGGGTAGCTGGCAATGGGAAGTAATAAGTGTGTGAGGGCTAGTTGGTAAATGTCCCAGAGAACAAGAGCAAGAAAAGATGTAAGTGAAAAAGGGACAAGTAAGGAGTGTTACTATTGCTAGTCTAAGTTGCTAGACAGTAACAAAGAGTTGCAAATTCACTAGAGGTAAACAAAAGGGATAAAGAAGTCCAAGAGTTGCTAGCAAATGGTGCTAAGGATGGGGGGGAGAGATGAACTGCTAAGGTAAAAGGACTAAGCAAATGAAGGTGGAAGCTTGGTAAGAAGGGAAAGTGAGAGTTGCTAAGCAGGGGTAGGGGGGCGTAAAGGAAAAAGGGGGAAGATGAGTTAATGCTGAGAACAAGTAATGGTATAGACAGATTGCTAAGGTTGGTAAGGGCCTAGTGACAGAAGGGAGATGGAGGAAAAGGGGGTGAGTGAAGTCAGTAGGGGCTGGAGAATGAATGCAATACTAGTTGCTAGCTGTAGTTGCCATTGTTGCTAAGACCAAAGACACAAAAAAAAGAGTATCTGCAGATGGTACCCATGTTAAATCAAAAACTAGGTTATCAAGGCTTGTCACTAAGCTGTTAACAATGACAGGGGTGAACAAGAAAGAGATCTGAAGCCAGAGAGCTGAGGGAAACTTTGGGAGACAATTTCTGTGGGGTATTTTTCTCTGTTTCTCATTAGGTATGTACAAGAGGTATTTATATTATTTTTAAGTATAGTAGTCAAAAAGAAAAGATAGTTGCCACAAGCAACAGTGTCTGCCAAAGTGTCTGTAATGCATACTGGGTGTCAGTATGGTTACCAAGTGTATGCATGCAATGTCAAAAATGTGCATAATATGTGTGAAGAAAAGGGCAGCATACTGGACATCAATATCTGAAGTGTAAACACCAATCAGGTATGCTGGTAAGTGAGACAAGAAGAATGAAGGATAGAGGGGGTCACATGTCTTTTAGCATTTGTGTGAAGAGGCAAAGTACTGTTGTCACTAAGTAATGTTGCTAGTGATTGTTGCTTAGGGAAGGTCCTGACTATATCCTTCTCAACCCAAGGGCTAGACTCCATGTGATGGGGCTCATGATCAACAACTGCCCATTCCCATGCTATGTCCAAGTCAGGTGCTGCCTAAGATAAGATAGTGTAAGGGCAACCTCTGGAGGCTGTGGCTAAGTCAAACAACTGGCAGAGGGAGGTCCAAAGTCTATTCAGTACTGTACAAGGGTCTATGGACATAACTACTCACCTGGTAGAGGGAGATATAAAGAGAACAAGTCTAAGGAGCTCCCTGGCCAGGTGTGACACTTCAGGAAAACTTCTAACCCTAACCCAAAGGTGCAAACTCCGGAAATTGCCATAACTCCGGAGATTGTACCAAAAATGGAAATCCACCATAAACAGCCTTGATCTCTGGACCCATGGCATGTGACCACATGAAAATATAAACAAAAGATAGCCCTTGGTTGAAAGTATTTGTCACTGAAGGATGGGAGGATGAAGATGAAAGGCAGGCTTGGAACAGAGGAAACAAACCAGAGGGTCCAGTATGAACAGTCCCCTAACATCACCCCCCCTCTAGCATGTGGCATCTTGACATACTGGATAGAAAAAGTTATGGACTGCCTGATCAATTGCTGGGATAGGGTAGATGCCTTGAATTGCCTTTGGTGCATTGGGGTGCCTGCAGTAAAAGTCCCAAATCAATGCTGGTGCATGTACACTGGCCTGTGATTCCCAAGAGATGTCCTCAATGCCATATCCCTTCCACTTCACCTTGAACTGTAGCTTTCCCTAGAACATCCTGCTATCCAGAATTTCCTCCACCTCATACTCCTCCTCATCATTCACTAGGATTGGTGGTGGTGGTGCCTTAGGATGATGGCCAGGGATAGGATCATCTGGAGCTGGAAACAACTTGACTATGTTGAAGACTGGATGCAGTTGATGCAGGCCTGCAGGGAGCTTGAGCCAGTATGCCAATGGCCCCACCTTCTTCTTTACCACAAAGGGTTCAAGATGGCAATACAACAGCTTCTGTGATGGTCTTGTTATCTTTATGTTAGAGCTGTCCAGGTACACATGGTCTCCAGGCTTATATGTAGGAGCTGGTGTCCACTGCCAGTCATAGTACCATGCCATGTCCTCCTTTGCTTTCACCAATGCTGCCTTTGCCTCCT
>JAGGAV010000476.1:0-12421 GCA_017657295.1 Termitomyces sp. DKA64
CCCATGTTGTCTCAGCTGTAATTAACCTGAATAATTATTTCTTGGAGCTGTTCAATTAATTATTGATTAGAGCTGTTACATGCTGGTTCCACTGGCGATATTTGACCAGATCTGGCAGTAGGTCTCTTTTGGCAGATAATTGACCAGATCTAGCACTGGGTCTCCTTTGACCAGCTATTTTTGAGAGCTGTTCCACCCATGTCATCTCAGCTGTAATTAACCTGAATAATTATTTCTTAGAGCTGTTCAATTAATTATTGATTAGAGCTGTTACATGCTGGTTCCACTGGCAATATTCAACTGGATCTGGTGGCAGGTCTCTTTTGGCAGATAATTGACCAGATCTGGCACCAGGTCTCCTATGACTGGCTATTTTTGAGAGCTGTTCCATCCATGTCATCTCAGCTGTAATTAACCCAAATAATCAATTATTGATTAGAGCTGTTCCATGCTTGTGCCATCAGCAGATAATTGGCCAGATCCAGCACCCAGTCACTTTTGACTGGCTATTTTTGAAAGTAATCAACCAGATCTGGCCCATCAGCAGATATTTGAATTATTCAAAGGGATAATTACAGCTGTTTCAAGCAGATCTGGCCTTACTTATAGCTTCCAAATCCCATACACCCAGTGTATAACACAGCCATTATCAATTTCTGACCAGGCCTGCTGTTGGGTCACTCTTCCACAGTTTTTGGCTCTTCCATGGCCATGCATGATACATTACATTGTGGGGCCTCTGCTCCAGTGCAGCAGACACTGCTGGTTCTGTAGTGTATGATACAAATCTTGCTCTACTATAGTGTGAGACACAATACATATGTGTGCCTCTATGTGAGAGCAGCACCACAACTCCCAGATTGTGGGACATCCTGGCCAATGGAAGACATTGGAGCTAGTGTCCTGGAACTACTGGTGGCCCCAGATGTCCTGGTATATTGGGTCTTACACTAGTATATGCAATCTCTGCCTCTATACCAAGCCCCAATGTTGTCTCCCTCTGGACAGCTCCATCCCCTACCCATCCCCATGGAACAATGGAGTGTTGCCTTGGTGGACTTCATCATAGAGCTCCCCAATGCCCACAGTTATGATGCCATCATGGTAGTGCTGGGGAAGGCAGAGTGAGTGTTGGAGCTACCCAAACACTCAGGGAAGGTTGAGGGGGCTGTGAGGCCTTCCAGAAGAAGCATTGGAGTTTGCCAGGACAGGCACTGAGGTTGAAGGAGGGTTGTAGAGATTCTTGGAGAGTGGGGGTGTGCTCTGGGACTTACTGGGCTTGGCTGGAGTGAAGTCCAGGGGTTGGTACAAGGGGTGGGAGTCCAGGGATGGGTCATGACAGTATCATTGGTATAGAGAGATGAAGAAGAACATTGTTAAAATTTGTGCCATGCAGGCACAAGAGTTGCAACAAAACTGATGACTGCAAGAGAAATGTGAGGTGCAAGACCTTGAAGTAGATGTCATTGGCAAAAGCAGCAACTAGCCCAGAGAGCAGCAGTCATTTTGTGGTGCAAACCACAGGCAGATAGCCTGATGATGTGCATGATGAAGATAGGAGTATGGCAGAGGCTATGGATACAGCTCTAGATCTGCCACTGCTACCCAAGCACAGCAGTGATGGGTTTTGATGTGTGATACAGTGGGAGTATGGGTGAGACCAACTGTACTAAGGGATTCTGGATAATCTGTTGAAGCACCCACAATTCCAGATTGACAGAAAACTGATATAGACCAACAATATCAAAGGACAATGCATCCTTTTCCTTCCACAGTATTGACCCTTGATTTTACAGGTGGTCTAACAAGCACATAGCATTGTGGAGCACTTTGGTACACAAAAAACTATTGACTATATTTGTTAATGGTATTGGTGGCCCAAACTGAGTGCAGAAGTCACTCACTTCTGCATGTTCTGTGATATATGTCAAATATCAAAGATCTCCAATAAACAACCAATGGGAAAGTTGTGCTCATTGCCAGTACCAACAAAGCTAGAGAACTCAATTGGAATGGACTTTATAGGTCTATTTCTTGAATTACAAGGATATAACTACCTGTAGATAGTTATCTGCCAGATGACTAGCATGGTTCACCTCATTTCAGTGAACATGACAATGAAGGCTTCTGAATTGTCATAGATTCATTTGCACAAAATAGTGAGGCTGCATGGTCTTCCAAGCTCAATTGTAAGCAACTATGACTCTAAGTTCATGTCTAAGTGATGGAGAGAGCTCCATAAACTGTTGGGGGCTTGACTGTTGATGTCCATGTTATTCCATCCACAGTTGGATGGCCAAACCAAGCAGGCCAACCAAAATTTTGCTCAGATACTAAGAGCAATGGTACATCATGACCAAAGAGATTGGGTGGATAAAATGCCCCTGGCAGAGTTTGTAATTAATGTGAGTGTTTCAGATATCATGGGTCACATGCCTTTTGAATTGGGTGGAGGATACATGCCCTCCATGCTGCAAGAGATCCAGGCCAATGAAATTGTGCATAGAGGGGTCAGAGATTTCACATGGGCAGCATTGGAGAACTTGGCCCACACCCATGACACCATTACTGAGGCCAGAGTCTTTCAGACTCTGTATGCAAACAAGCACCAAAGAAAGGACTCTGGGCTCAATGTGGGTACTTTGGTATACCTCTCAACCAAGAACCTGAACCTGCCCAAGGGCAGGGCAAGTAAACTGTGCCCAAAGTTCATTGCCTATTTTTCAGGTTCCACTGACCATGGGGGCCAGCTGCACTGGGTGAGTCCTTACTAGGCAGACACAATGTCTACACTTACTATCCCATGCTCTGATGAGCTCCAGAAGAGTGAAACTGGGTGGACAAAGTGGGGAAGGATGCTCCAGAGAAGTCCAGAGTGCTCCAGCAGGCTACATGGAGGAGTGGGAGTAACAGATGAGTGGGAAGTGAGTATGACATGGAGCTCTGGAGTCAAATACCAAGAGCAAAGGGGAACTTGAGGCTGGGCTCCAAGTTGAGGGCACAAAGGGGTTTTGGAGATCACAGAGTTGAAAAGGAAGAGTCAGGGCAATAGGAAGAGAGTTGAACATAGCTGGGAAAGTCAAGACAAGATGAAACTTAGAGGATAGAGATGGAGATGAAACAAGAAAGGAAAATGATAAGATTGGAACTGACAAGATTGAAACTGACAAGATGGAACAACAAGACAGAAACACAAGAAACATAACAGTAATTCAGGTAATATCAAGGTTACCCTACCAGATATGGTTTTACAGCTTATATACTAGCTACTGGACCTCTTCTGGGGATTGCAGGTGTGATGGTAAGACTCAACAGAGACATGTGGGGTTGCCAGGTGTTGGTTCTGATCAGTTGGCAGGCCATGGTGGTATTCTGATAAGAACCAATGGGAATGCAGGCCATGGATGATGGGAACTGATGGGAACTGATGGGAATGCAGATTCTGCCATAGTTATTGGGAAGTTCCAGGGTGATTGGGCAGATCAAGGGGGCAAGTCAGCAATGTGGGCCAGGGTCAGGCGAGATGTCAGGGGTGCCCAGGAGCTTGGAAAGGGGCAGGGGCTTGGGAGGGTCTGCAGAAAATGTGGTCAGGGTTCATTGGGGTCACTTGTCAGGGGACTACCATTTTCTGACCTCTGCCTCTGTCCAACACCAACTCTCCTCACTTGTTTCCACTTCCCTGAGGCTTGTTCAACAACGCCAGGACATTCTACAGGTCTCCAGAGATCTCTGGAGACTCCTGGAACTTTCCATAATTCATTGTTGCATACTTCAGCTAACTCTGGTCACCTACACAGTTGTTCCCATGCCTCCACTGCCCCTTGATGTGCTGCACCAAGCAGAGGAGATCCTTAGACTTGTTCTCTTTGGATTCCCCTCTGCTAGGTGATTAGTCTACTATTTGTATTATCTATTACATATCTAATACACTTTGGATTCCTCTCTGCTAGTTGTATGATTTAGCCATCACTCCCAGAGGTTGTCCTTACAGCAGAAGAAGTCTCTTATCCTGGTCTAGAAGCCTCTCATAGCCTGCATGGAATCTCTGAGCCCCTATCTGTCACTTCCCCACTAGGCTTAAGCACCTGCAAAATTCCATGTCTCAGCTTGCCAATCCAAATACTCTCTTGGAGGCCCTGGCCCCACAGGATGAGGCCTGGATTTGCCTGCTACACCTAGAGAACCAGATGCAATTGACCCAATCTTCCCTCACATTACACAACCAAACTCTCCACCCTCTGCCAAACTGCCAAACTCATATCCCAGTCCCTCCAAGCATCAAGAACACTTCCTGGGAACCCCAGGAGAATGTGCACACACCTGGACTGGTCAGAGAGTTCCACTGACAACATCCAGACATGCTGCAAGCCATCAGAGGAATATATCCCCTCCCCCTGGCAGACCAGGCAATCTGGAACTTTTTCTACCCTGCATGTCAAAACACCACATGCTAGAGGGGGGGTGATGTCAGGGGACTACCCTTTTCTGACCTCTACCCCTGTCTGACACCAACCCTCCTCACCTGTTTCCACTTCCCTGAGGCTCATTTGACAACTCTGGGGCATTCTGCAGATTTCTGGAGATCTCTGGAGACTCCCAGAACTTTCTGTGATCTATCATTGCATACTTTGGCTAACTCCAGTCACCTACACAGTTGTTCCCATGCCTCTGCCACCCCCTAATGTGCTGCACTGAGCAGAGGAGATCCTAAGACTTGTTCTTTTTGGATTCCCCTCTGCTAAGTGATTAGTCTACTATTTGTATTATCTATTACATATCTAATACACTTTGGATTCCCCTCTGCTAGCTGCATGATTTAGCCATCACTCCCAGAGGTTGCCCTTCCATCACTGGGGTTTGCCAGGGAACATTGGAGATTGCCAGGCTGTATGCTGATGGTGGGCAAGGGTTGGGGAAGTTTGAGGGGGCATTGGTAGGTGCTCCAGAGGTGTGAGGAGAGATTTTGGAAGTCCTGGAGTGGGTTGTAACATCACCTCCCCCTCAGTGTCAAGACCCTCAAGACACAGAGCAGAATTTGGAGATTGGCAGGGCATGAGAATTGAAGCAGGAGCCATATTGATCAATCTGCAGCAAGAAAGTCAAAGCAAGGCCACCACCCATTAGGAAGCTGCTCTCACTCATTTAAAAGGGGGTCAGGACATACCCCAGAACTTCTCAGAAATCTGCCTATGTCTTTCTCCATCTTGTTCTCAGACTCAGCATCTCCTACTCCTCCTCCATCTGATGATAACTGCATCAATGTCTGGTTGGAGTATGACAATTGTCAGGCAGAGTTCAATTGTCACCAGGATCATTGCCAGATGCAGTTGATGTATTGTTGTTGTAAGTGCCATAGCCCCACCTTCAGTGCCATACTGACCTGTTGTCAGAGTTGTCTGCAGCAGTGACAGGCTCCTCTGGGTTTCTTTCCTTGTACAGGGCCCAGGGCCAGCTGCCCAGCCCCAGCATCCCCGATTTGTCCCCCAAGGTCAAATATGGGCTGGAGTTGGTGCAAGTTGTTCTGGAGGTGCAGAGGGTCCCCCAGGTGGAGGTGACACCAACAGTATTTGCAGAGGTGCTTGGGCAGGTGCAGGGTCCTCCAACCCTAGAGTGGTGCCAAAACAAGGCCTTAGTGAGTTTTTCATATGTTCCATCCCCATTCTTCACTGACCCTTCCCCTAGTGTGCCCTCTGTGCCTGGCAGGGGGAGCTGTGTGAGTTTGATGGGCCAACCACAGGGTCCCATTGAAATTTGTCAGTTTTTCTCTCATGCCATATGAGGCATGAAAAGTGTTCAGTTTTGCTAGAATAGTGTGCTACCTGTATTGCTGTGGAGCAAGGGTGGGACCTGGGTTGGATGAAGGGGCAGCTGGGTGAGGGGCAGAGGGTCAGGGCACTGGAGAGTGGTCAGAGGTCAACAGGAAAGGTAGGTCCACTGTGGGGGGGAGGCATAGGGAGGAGGCTCTGGTTGTGCAGGACAAGGGAAAGCAAAGAGCATCCCTGCCCCTGGAGGGTGAGAGGTTGATGGGAAAAGTGGGCCTGCCATGGGGGGGTGTAGGGAGGAGGCTCTGGCTGCATGGGACAAGGGGAAGCAAAGGGCATCCCCACCCTCAAAGGCTGGGCCTAGCAAGAGGCCCCAGGGCAAAGTGATAATGGCCAGCCCTCCTGGGCCTCACATCTACTCTCCTGGCTCAGGAGTCCCACTGGAGCAACCAAGTGGTAAAGGGAGCCTCAGAGTAGATTTCTTGGATTTTTTCTGTACCATACTACATTATCTGTCTGATTTTGTACTTGTAGCCATGTATCATATGCTTCTTGGTGGTTCTAAGGTGCTCCTTTTAGACTGTATAAGGAGTACAAAAAATGAGAAATGTAGGGGGTTGTTGAGGCAGTTGCATCCCTAGTGAATCCAGAGCAAGGGTGTGCCCACAACTGCCATCAGTGTACACTAGTCCTGGGGGTCCCAGGGTTTGGTGGAGTGTTGCTGGTGGAAATCCTGGGGCTTGGCAGGGGCACTGGAGAAGTTTCTCTGAGATTTCCAAGTGTTGTTGGTGGTGGTCTTGAACTTGGCAGGGGTGTTGGAGGCCCAGCTGGAGTACTGGGGCTGTCAGGGTTACACTTGCAAGAGTCCAGGCCTTTGTACCAGTTATAGGGAATGCCAGGGGAGCTTTCCAAGACTTCGGATAGTGGTAATACAGGGCAGGGGGCAGGTCTCAGAGATGCCAAACCATTCCAATCAAGGTGGAGTGTGGGATTTGACCAGTGGATACAGAGTTAGTGGTCTGGAGTCAAGGGAGCCCAAGGATGCAGAGTCATGGAAGAATGGGAGGGTGGCATGGAGGGTGAGGGAGCAGGTGGGGAGTGAGGGGTAATATACTAAGAGGGTGTCTAGGAGAGATTGCCATGTGTGAAGGGATTTTAGCCAGGGCAGAGGAGACATAGAAGTCTGATCTGCCATGTGTGATACCTCCAGAGCTTAGACTGCAGGGTCACTTTCTGTAAACTGGTACTCACAGTCATCCCCATTGATGGTCCAGATGGCATGTCCCATAACCTGGTGTTTAGGGCAGTCATTGATGAAGTGGCCCTGCTCACTGCATATAATGCATGCTCCTTCCTTCTGTCACTGCTTCTGTGTTTCTGCTGGAACATCAATCCAGGGCCTTTTTCTGATCCAGTTGGCACCCAGGGTCTCCTGATTGTCAGAGGGTTCCAGGCTATCATTTGGATCTGAAGAGTTGCCAGGGTCAGAGTCCAGAGGGTCCAGGGTCTTGCAGGAGTTGGCAGCATTGAGTTGGGCAGTAGGGCAGGGTCTGGGGAAGCAGTTTATGATGGTTGGGTTCAGAGGGCATGCAGGGTGCAGAGTTAGCAGGCATCATGGGGGCAGTGGTCTAGTTGCTGTTGCTCACTCCAGCTTGCCAGCTGGAGTTGCCAGGGGTGTTCCAATTCCTCTGTGGGCCTTGGTTTTTGCTCCAGTCTTCCCAGTAACACTGGTCAATCTGTGTAATGAGTGCTTTGTAGCCATCATATGTGGGCTGCTTGGGGGCAAGGCAGAGAACATCCTTGATTTGTTGTGGGAGGGCATGGTGAAGGGCAAACTGGAGGGCATTGTAGTTCCAGCCAGTCTCATAGACTTCCTGCTCAAACTGGATAATGAAGGTCATGAAATGTTCATTATTGCACATCTGGAGGTTGTACATGTTTTTTTCCACCTCTGCTACAGTGTCAAATACTCCAAACTCACTGGAGAATTTCTGAGTGAAGGTGGGCCAGTTGAAAAATACCAGGTTACCAGGATTGAACTGGAGCAGTGCAATATAGTGGTCAAAGGTGGTGCCTTGCAGATACAAGGTGGCAAAGGCTACTTGTGAGCTTTCAAGCTGAAAAGTGACAGGCTTAGCTTGAAACATGGTGAGACATTGTGTCAGGAAGGTCTGCCACTCCTGAGGGTCTCGGCCATTGAAAGGTTCTGGTTTCTGAATGTCAAGTCTTCCTTCCAAGCCAGAGTGTCACAGGTGTCATCCTGATTGTTCTGGTTCCAAGGCAGGGGTCCAGCATTGTAATAATAGTAATAATTGTTGTTTCTGCCTCCATGCTGAGGAAGTTGTCCATGGCTGGGCCCTATCTGCCCAGAGGTCTGCCATTGGGGAGTCTGCCACTGGGGTTTAGACCTGTGTCAACTGGGGTAGGGCCTGGGGCCCAGTAGGGGTCAGTGGTTTATGATTATTGGTGTTGGTGGGTCAGTTAAGGAAGGAAGGTCAGGACAGTGCAGGGGGAAGAATGGTTCTTGCAGCTCTGAGGCTGGGAGGTTGTCAGAGGGGGACTGGAGCATTGTTGCAAGGGGGTGGGGCAGGGGTTGAGATGAGGGGGTCAGTCCCTGGGGAGCTCCTGGACTCCTTCTTGAGGGGCAGGTTCCTCAACAGAGGTCCTCCAGCTCATCAATGTAGAAGAGGGTGTGGGTGGATATGAGATTATCATTGGAGAAGGGTTGGGGTGCCTTCTGGGTTCAGTGCTCAGGCTCAGTGGTCTGGTCCCAAGAGCAGGGGGGGTCAGGGATGGTGTTGGCCCTGGGGTGAGCAGAAAGAGCCAAGGTGTGGGCAGCAAGTTAGTCAAAAAGTCCTCTGGTGGGGTTGAGGGACCTCAGGATGTTGGATGCAGCATTGAGCTCCTCCTATTGGCAGGGGATGGGGGCCAGGGCTCTCATTTACACTGTGGCAAGTTCTTCTTGCTGTACATGGAAGGAGTGGGCAGGGTCCAAGGGGTCCTCAAACTGGCAGGGGTTCAGGCTGGTGTGGATCTCCTCAATCAGGGTATGGAGTTCATCCTGGAGGTTGGTGTTGACTTCAAGGGTCCTCTGGATGTTCTTGGAAAGGATGCCCTGCTGGTATCACTCATAGAAGCTTAAGAGTCAGTCCACCCAAGTCTCCAGTGTCCTGGAGATGTTATGGTATCCCAGGCTGATGAGGGCTCATGTGTCTGGCAAAGTCAGTGGAGGAGAAGCAAAGGGAGCAGAGGACCTTGTCTTGCTCTGTTGGACATAGGTTTCAACCCATTGCTGTCTGGGAGAGGGTAGGACTTGGACTGGAGGAGCAACAGAGGGTCAAGGCCATGGGGAGAAGTAGGTGTCAAGTTGTTCTGGGGGGACCAGGGCCACAGCAGGGGTCAAGTAGGAGTAGTAGGGCCTTGGTGGGGCTTCAGATTGCATGTGGGGGTAGGTACCTTTAATGGGGTACAATGAGGAGTGATGTCAGGGGAGAGGTCCCTAACTGACTGACAGGCCATAGGGGATTGGGTTCTGATCTGGGACCCAGTACCACAGAGTGGGTGAGACATAGCAGTCAGGTATCAGCAGATAGAATGGGGGGTAGTATGGGTCAGGTATTGGCCTTCTGTAATGGTTGATCAGATAGCCAGGAGATGGGTATGCAGGATTGTAAGCAGACATCAGGAACAGGATAAGGGGGAGCCTTGATATTATGTCAGGTTCTGCTGGCCATGGGGGCTCAGCTGCACTGGGCAAGTCCTTACTAGGCAGACATGATGTCTACACTTACTATGCAATGCTCTGGTGAGCTCCAGAAGGGTGAAACTGGGTGGACAAAGTGGGGAAGGGTGCTCTGGAGAAGTCCAGAGTGCTCCAGCAGGCTATACAGAGGAGCAGAAGTAATGGATGAGTGGGGAGCAAGTATGATATGGAGCTCTGGAGTCAAATATCAAGAACAAAGGGGAACTCAGGGCTGGGCTCTGAACTGAGGGTGCAAGGAGAGATTTTGGAGGTCCTGGAGTGGGTCATGACACTATTGAGTTCTGAAGTGGTTTTAAGAAACATCAAACTATGTGCTTGAGTTGCCAACAGCACTGGTGAAACAGAACATTATGTTCAAGTTTCATGTATTGGTGTTATGGGTGTACAAGGCAACAGACAATGTCATGTTTCCTAACAGGGCAAGTCCAGGTCCATATGACTTCAGCATGGTCAATGACCATGAATGGCTTGTAGAGGATATGCTGAATCATCAGTGGAATGCCAATGGTCATTTGAAGTTCAAGGTGTGGTGGTCAGAAGGGGATACCACCTGGGAACCATATGCAAACTGCTCAAAGTTAGTGGTGCTCAACTGCTATTTGGAGCTCCAGGGAATTAAGTGGCCAGGGCAGCTGGCTAAGTGCTCAAGCACTTAGCAGATGGGCAAGGCTGAGGACAACTATGTTGGTGTGACATGAGTGGATGGCATCAGTGATGGTGGTCCGACTTAGTTGTTTTTTTTTTGGAGGACTTGCCAACAAGATGAGACAACAACTGGCATTGACAGTGACCAACAGACAAACACCAGTGCAACAGCAAGGACTGGCCTCCCAAGGTCAGAGCCCCATGGGCTCTGGAGGGGAGGGAGGAGTATTGAAGCAGGTACAGGGTGTGCCCTAGGGCATGCAGCAGCACCTGTAGGTGGGCATAAGCATGCACAATATACATGCATTTCCAGGAGGAGTGTTTGGGCAACCTGATAAGTGGCAGGGAATAGCCCAACCCCAGCTACAGGCCTTTGGCTAAGGGCAGATGCCCTTTTTCTACCCATATTTTGCAATGCAGCCAATGAGGCATGGGCAGATGCCCATGTGGGGCATGATGCCTCAGCAGCAGGCCAAGATACTGCAACAGGCCCCAATGGGCCAGCTTCAATACATCCCTGCTGTGGCTCTGGCCACAGCACCCTGTATATAGAGGCCCATGTGTAACCAATGGACATGGACATGGAGGCATCAATGGCAGACCCAATGCAGGTAGCATGAGCAGAGTTTCCCCCATGTTGGGAGCAACAGGGAGAACAGGAGAGGAGGAGACCACTGTCCCTGGAGAGACAGTCAAGGATGAGTGGATCCTGGAGGACAGGATCCACAAGATCAGCATCTGGAAGGTGGGCACTGTCACCCTGGTGAGCAATGCCACCAAAGGGGTTGTTCCCACTGCACATGCAAGACTTGCCCCCATAGCAGGGCAAGTATGACAGCTACAAACCATGGCAGGATGCACCCTTGTGGCCAATGTATCTCTCCATAACTCCTTGCATACATGAACATCAACCCACTTGATTCATTGCCCCCACAGCTACTGCCCCTCATTTGCCACCCACACCAAACCCAGCAAGGAAGCTGCTCTTATCATTGCATGGCATGTCTATGGCCATGCTGCAATGACCATCTACTGAGATGGATCCAGTATCAAAGGGGGTGTAAGGGCTTTGGCTGTCCTGTATGTAGACAGCAAGGAGACTTCAACTCTGAAGGACCACCTTCAGTTGTAGACTTCACCCCCCCAGCATACACCTTCTCTCTGTGCTCGATTATCAACTTTGCAGTGTCATTGCTATAGGCAGTGACAGTCAGGTGCCCATTTGTGCCCTCACAAACCAATGCTCACATCCCACACACTACCTCCTTGATCATGTGCATGCTGGAGCTGAGAAGCTTCCCCAGAAGCAGGATCATCTTTGGGGGGGGGCACCTGTTGCAATATTTCCATACCTTACCCTTGTCTGAATAATCCTTCCTCTTTCTTTCAATGGTGACACCTTGGTGGCAGGTGTTGGTGAGTTTTTGCTTGTGTTCCTTCCTTTCCTCCTGGGTGAGTGGGAGGAGTGCCAAGGGCTGTTATTAGAGTGTTGATGTATTATAGCTTAGGGGAAAGTCGAGTCTAGCATATTGCAAGGTCAGCTGTGCATACAGCAGGTGAGAGCTCAGGACCTGGGCACAAGGCCTAGGCTAGGGGTGGGGCAGGCACGGCAGTGGGCAGGGTGAAGGGAGGGTTGCTGGTTGAGCCAGAGTATCTGAAACTGTTTTGTGGCCTCCATGTATCTGAAGAGGTGGGTGAGAGCAGCCAGAGAAGAGAGAATGTGTGAGATGGACTCAGCTTTTTGCTTGAGGGGCCAAGAGAGGTGAACATGTTGCTTGTACTGGTATTGAGGACATTCAAGCAGGTAGTGACGGACAGACTCAACTGTAATGCTCCAGCAGCGCACGCAGATCGGAGATTCAACTCAGCAAATGTGAATGGGTGCCAGTTCAGGAGGTGACCCATACATAGTTGCATAAGGAGCACAGAACAGCAGTGGTTGAGGGTCTTTACTAGTTGAAGGTAATCTCTGGAGAGAAGGGTCTTGTCAAGTTAATTCATGCCAGGGAATCAAGGCGATTTCTTCCATTGACATTTCCAGATGACTTGAGTGGCAAGGAGGTCTGCCTGATGGGTTGCAGAGATGCTCTTGGAGAGGAGATGGTTTCTGATGTAGTTTAGGAGGTTGCTGGGGGGGGGGGGGGGGGGGTGTGTGTAGTCCGTGGGGGGTTCGGTGGGGGGGGTGTTGGCTCTCGTGTTGGGGGTGGTGCCCAAAGCGCTCCGGGGTGTCGTGTTTTTTTTGTCTTCTTGG
>JAGGAV010000477.1:0-12409 GCA_017657295.1 Termitomyces sp. DKA64
TGCTATACATATGTGGAGCCATAACCGAACGAAGTGAGGTTATGGCGGAGACTGAGTTATGGGGGGGTTTGGGGGCGAAGCCCCCAACGAGATGAAAGATCCGTGCCGAAGGCACGGGATCTCAGCTCGTATATATTACTCAATCACCCTTCAGAAGTAACTCCAGTGTTTCCTTTCATGCTCACACAGGGACTGGAGACCTTCTCTGCAAATGTTACTGTCTGGCCCAGGCTATCTATAGATGATTGTCTGTGCTAGGTTCAATAGCCTCTCTTTGCATAACTTCCACAGACCCCATTTTACCTCATTGGAATAGAAATCCATATTTACATTATTGCTGCTTGAATTACATGCCAGGAACACTAATGACTTGCTAAATAATCCTGTTGTAGAGACAATTGCTACTGGGAATGCACATAGCAGGGATCTTGTATAATCAAACTACCTCAATTTTACCTTGAAAATATTGCAGTTTAGTGGTTGTTCTTTCATTGCAATCCACAATTCCTTATATTTCTTGCATAAGTGGACTTCCAGTATATCAGTGCCCACAAGATTGTTCTGGTCAGCAGTCTATCATCTTTTTCTTATGGTGCTATACTTTATGTGTTCTCTGCAAATGCAGAAGATGGAGAATCTCTCACATTCTATTGTGGTCAATAGACTGACCCTGATAGTATATTACATTATCTTGGGCAAGCAGGCATGTCAACTCTGATTCCAATAATTGTCCATGATCACAATAGCAGCAGCCATATACAAATCTTTAAGAGCAAGCTCCTTTTGGGAGATATAACTATATACCAGCAGAATTAGCAACATTCCTATCCAACAAAGATAACAGTGGGAATGAGGCAGATGACCAAGAAACAGAAGAGACTTGTACCAAGCCTCAGCTATGTATTAATTGTCAACTCTGCCCTGAGTCTCCACCACTGAAGCATATCTGTCATGTTCCTCCAAAAAACAAAACTGGTATTCTACAAACTCTACAAATACATGGACTACTTAGGGCCAGGGTAATTTACTAAGATCTAGCCTTGAACAGCAAATTCTGGAGGAAATTACTAGAGCTTATAGCAACATGTTAATGCACACCACTTCCAGTCTGACAGATCAACTCAGAGAGCCATCTGGAGATGCTCCAAGTAAGCATAAGTGCAAACCAACAGGCCTGAGTGCAGAAACTGTTAACCATAGAATTTTCTATCAGCTTTGCTTAGTCCAAGGGCATACAACTTCCACCATGCTTTTTCAATATAGGCTGAATCCACTGATTGATGATTGGGAATGGTTGGAAGCTGATGAAAAAAGAATATAGGGTGCATGCAGCATTTCTATCTTGAAGAATGAAGTAAGCCATGATGAGGGCTTATAATAATAAAATTGCTGTGCAAGTAAAGCAAGTCAGAAATGGTAAACATAGGAGGACAACCACTGAAATTCAAGAGGGAGACCTTATATATTTGTCTAGCAAGAGTTTTATCATGATTAAGGGACTGGCAAATAAACTCTTCACAGAATTTGTTAGACCCTACTGGATCATAAAGGAACTTGAGAAAAACTCATTCAAAGTCAATTTGGCTCACAAAACAGTCTATGCATTGTTGCTCTGAATCTATAAGCCCAACAATGATTAATTCTTTCCACACCATACAGACAAATTCTGCAATTTTTACAGTTTATTTTATTTCATGATTTAGGTGGATAACAATATATAATATATTTGACATGCACTGACATGAGAATTCAGATTTGTTGACAGAGATATGTTTGTGTGTTTTACTGGTGGTGGAATGAATAACACAAGAAGCAATATATACTCTGTGAAGAACATATAAACAAGATGTATGTTGCAGATAAATTAGACTCAGGGTCCAGGATTTCAGAGATTGAGCTGGCCAATGACAACCCAGCTGAGCCTGACAGACCTGCACTGACCCAGAAAGATTTGTTTCAAAGAGACTATCCAGATTTAGAGGATGAGTATGAAGAGGCTGGTTTGGGAGGTATGATAGTGAGAATGACAAAGATGAAGGAGAGTATTTTACAGAAGCATTGGGCTTTAGACCCTTATAGTTATCAATGGATATCTCAACATGCATGCATTCTGATACATGAAATTGATTGACAAATCAGATACATCCAGAATGCTGAGGAAATCCCAACAAAGTCTTTGGATGTTTTTCATATTGAATATTCAGATACACATCAAACAATGTTTCTACATGAAATATAAATGTTTCAAGCAGATTGGTTCAAGTATAGATGCAGATAGTGGCAAGTCAGCATTAGAATTAAAAAGAATATTTTAAGAGCATCCAGAGAAATTCATATGATATCTGAGCAACATATCTATCATTGTTGTATTAATCTGATACACTCTGGTAAAGTCAAAATAGCCTGGTAATGTTCTGACATTGCCTGGAATTTCTTAAATAATAATGATGTCAGATAAATTGCAAAATCTGGAATTATTTTGAGAATTGTCTACCATAAGTGTTGCTTTGAAATGGGATTGCTATCTAGTGGATCAAAATTGTGTTTCCCTTGACCCTGGCATAACCAGCTAATACAACCATAAACACCAGACCCTGAAACCCCACCTCCCAACTGACCTCCTCTCAGTCTCAGGGCACACACCACGCCCTCACAACCATCACTAATCACCATTGCCATGTTGGCACCTGCCCTGGCAAACTCCAGCACTTCCCTCAGTCCTCACCAATGCTTCTTCCAACAATCATTGGCACCCCTCATGCATCATGCCCCATATCATTTCTCTGCCTGTGGCTCATCCATAATTCCATCACAAGCCATGCCCTTCTTGCTCTCCACTCTGCACAATTGCAACTGACACCCACCACCCTGCATGACCTCCAGATTGTACCTGAAACCCCAGCACCAGACTTCCACACCAGGGTTGGGGCCCATGGCCCCAGAGCTTACCTACCATTAGTATATAAGTCATACAGTAGCCCAGGATACAGTAGTCTTGATATTGCCTACTATGCTCCCTAGTTTTGTCATGTTCTTGTCTTGTTATCTCAGTATCTGTCTGTTTTCTTGTACTTGTCTCATCCAGTTTGTCTTGTTCTTGTCACATCTCCATCTTGTAGTTCTTCTCTCAACTCAGTTTTCTGTTTGGCTTCTCATCTCCAGCTCCATCTCTAAGTTTCTTTCCTCAAGTCCATTTCCCTTAGTTTTCCTTCCAGTCCTGACCCCAAATTCCCCCTTCCTCAACTCTTTCCAGGCCTGTTTCTTTTGTCATGTGCCCTGGTATCTCAGCTCTCAGTGATTGTTAACCCTGGAAGCTCACTCCTCTTGATCCCCAGTGCCCACCCCTTGCATGCACCACCCTTATTCAACCCTTTAGTAGCACATCAGGTCTACCTAGTAAGGACTTGCCCAGAAATCTGAGCCCCTGTGGTCAGTGGAACCTGATAGACCCCAAGGTCCCATGTGATATTTTGCCAATCATCTGAAATGACTTTCCACTAGTCATAGGTTTATTTACATTGTATTTTCCTACATTATGAAATATTCAAAACAAGCCTTCTGATGGGCTGGCTGACCCTAGCAACATCACCATGCCTGCACTTACTCAGCATCACACATCCATTGCTCAAGTCCAAGTTATTGCCAGTGTTGTCACTATATTGTAAGGGCAACCTCCGGAGGCCATGGCTAAGTCACACAACTGGCAGAGGGAGATCCAAAGTATATTCAGAGTCTATGAGAAGTTGTAGAGGTGTAGCTACTCACCTGGCAGAGGGAGATCCAAAGAGAACAGTATAAGGATTTCCAAATTTCCAATGCCAGTGTTTGGAAAATTACTCTACAGCTTTTAGGAAAAGCACTCAAAAACAACTAGGTCTGGAGTCTGATCCAGAAACAGAAGTTCATTGAAATTGGCCTTGATCTCTGGCTTCATGAATTGTAACCACTTCACAGTAGTGCCATTGGATAACCCTGGGTTGGAAATACCTGTCCCCAAAAGATGGGAGGATGGGGATGTGAAACAAGCTTGCAATAAGAGAAACAAGAATGAGGGTCTAGCCCTGGGCAGTCCCCTGTCATGACACTCCCCCCCTCCCACCCCCCCTTTAGAATGTGGTGTCTCAATACACTGGATAGAAAAAGTTCCAGATGGTTTAGTCAGCCATTGATATGGGGTAGATGCCTCAAATTGCCTTTGGTGCATTGGGGTGCCTGCAGTAGAAGTCCCAAATCAGGGCTGGTGGACATATGTTGGCCTGTGGTTCCCAAGAGATGTCTTCAATGCCATATTCCTTCCAGTTCATCTTCTACCAGAATTGATGGTAGGGGTGTCTTTTGATGATGCCCAGGGATCAGGTCTTCTGGAACCAGGAATAGCTTGACCATGTTAAAGACTGGGTGCAGTTGATGCAGGCCTGCAGGGAGCTTCAGCTGGCCCTATCTTCTTGTAAGGGGACTGATCTCTGTCTTACATCCTGTCCATCCATGAGCAGCTAAGTGAGGAAGTAATTCTATTCCTTAGGGGGAGTGCACTGCCTCTGTACTAGTTCCACCTCTAGCCAGGCCTAGCCTCAGGGTTTGGCACTCTATCTAGCCATCCTTGGGGCCACCTGGCCCTCTCTTACTCCCTTTCTATTTGGGCACTATCACCTGACAGGTCAGCTGGTTTCCAGCCCCTGGGACCCACTCTATGTGTCATACTTAGTTACACCTTGTCTTGGCATTGTCAGGGACTTCCATTTCCAACCTCCATGCCCAACCTATGCCAACTCTCCTTGACCCACTCCCTTTCCCTGAGGCTCATTCAACACCTCTGTGATGCTCTCCAGATCCCCAGAGATCTCCAGGGGTCATTCTCCTTTTTGGGTCACCCCCAGAACTTGCTGTACTTCCTCATCAAGCACTTTCCTGAGGTTAGAGTTAGCTCCAGTCATCTGTACAGTCATTCTCATGCCTCTGCCACCTGTTGATGCACCACACCAAGCAGCAGGGATCCTTAGACTTGTTCTCTTCAGATTCCCCTCTGCTAGGTGATTAGTTACCAATTGTATCATTGATTACCATTCCCAATACACTTTGGATTCCCCTCTACTAGTTGCATGATTTAGCCACTGCTCCCAGAGGTTGCCCTTACAGCAGAACAAGTCTCCTAACCCTGGTCTGGAAGCCCCCCATAGCCTGCAAGGAATTTCCAAACCCCCTATCTGTTGCTTCCCCACCAGATTTAAGCACCTGCAGAATTCTATGTCTCAGCTTGCCAACCCAGACACTCCCCTGGAGGCTCCAGCCCCTCAGGACAAGGCCTGGACTTGCTTGCTACACCTAGAGAGCCAGGTGCAGCTGACTCAATCTTCCCTCACCCATCACATGACTGAACTCTCCACCCTCCACCAAACCACCAATCTCATTTTCCAATCCTTCCAGGCACTACTAGAGTGCCTGCCCCCTACCTCCATGCCACCCCTGGTGGCAGAACCACCCCCAGCTGCTCCAGTAGTCCCTCCTGTAGCTCCAATAAACTCCTGAGTGCAGATCCCCTGTCCCATGCTCCCAGATGCATACAATGACAATTGCTCTGGTGGGGAGCACTTCCTTCAGTCCTGTCTCACCTATATTCACCTCAGCAGAGATGCCTTTGACTCCAATGCATTAAAGATAGCTTGTGTACTGTCATACATGAAGACTGGATGCACCTCCACCTATGCACTGCAGGTATTCCAATGCCCTGGAGGTGTCAGGAGCTTTGCAGATTGGGCTGCCTTCAAAAGGGACTTCCAGGCAGACTTCTTCCCAATCAACCCCACCAAAACCACTTCCTTAGCACTACATGACAGGGAGCAGTATGGACAAGGAAAATGGGTGCTGGACAAATATATCAACTTCTTTTGGGCATTAGTCAAGCAAGTGGCCTACCCAGATGGTCTTCAACTGTGATTCACCTTCCAGGACAGCCTGCACCCTGCACTGCTAGACTGCATCAATAACCTCACTGAGGGCTGTCCCAATGATGAGCAGATTACCTCCTGGTGTAAGGTGGCCTGGGATCAGTGGCAGCTCATGGAGATTTGACAGGAGCTACACTGCATGCACCTGACTCACTGCTCAGCTCTGGTTGCCAGTCTCTGGTATCCTGCTCCCATAATCCCAGCACCTGCCCCTGCTCCAGAGCCATCCCTACACTGTGACTCTTGCTGCTGGGCATTCCCATGGATGTGGATGCCACCCAATAGCATTGCCCCATGCTGCTACTATGTCAGAGATGCAAAAAACTGGGGCACTTTGCATGACACTGCCTGTTGAGTCTTGAGGTATGTTACCTCTCTACAGCTGAGCAAGAGGAGCCCCTCCTATAACTGTTGGCCATGAAGGATGCCACTGGAGCTCCATCACCAGACAAGCCAGCACTGGAGTTGACCTTGGAGGAGAGTGGCACTTGCACCCCTGTCCTGGGCCTGGAGGAGGATTTTTAGTCAAGCAATGGATGAGATGTACACCTCCATCACCAGATACTAACAGGTTTGCATGTCTGTTGGTAGAAAATAAAATTACCCTTCCCAATATCAATGACCCTAAGACAGAAGAACCTCAGTCTTCCCCTCCAGATGTACAAACACCAACTCTGGATCCCAAGCTGAGCTCCCTGATGCCAGTTAGGCTCCATCTCTGCTGCCCCACCTGGGAACACCAACTGCCTTGGCAGTACATAGTGGCTGTGAACCCTTCCATGAACTCCTTGTGCCTCAACATGGAAGTTGAGACCACAGACACCCAGGAAACTCATGGAGTCACTGCCTGGATAGTGGAGCAACAGGGCTGTTCCTGGACTCAGAGTTTGTGAAGTGCTGCAGCCTTACCATGCAGCTGCTTTCCAAGCCCATCCCAGTGTTCAACATTGACAGGATGCTTGACAAAGCCAGGGCCATCAGCTCCATGGTGGATCTTGTCCTCTGCTATCAGAACCATGCCAAGCACATTGTCTTTGCCATCACCAGCCTAGGCAAGTAGGACATGATCCTGGGGTTCACCTGGCTCCAGGAGCACAACCCCAAAGTATACTGGGCCCAGAGTGAGGTAACCATGAACCAGTGCTTCTGGAGGTGCTTCACCTGCACCACCAAGGTCAAGGAAGAGCATCAGGCTGAAGTTTGAGAGTGCATAGCCATCTAGGCTTGCCATGCCAACCATCTCCTCTTTGTGGATCTAGACCTGCTGGACTCCCTGCCCCTGGCATTCCACCATAGAGAGGCCCTCTATGAAGACAACTGGAGCAGTGGTGGGCCCTGGAGAAGGAACTAGGAGGGGAGTTCAGTGGCTTATGCAACTAGAGTTCCTATATGAGGCAGTGGAAGTTGGGAACTGGATATATGCCACCACCCTACACTCATTGCCCTCTATTTCAGGGATCTGGACTAGCCAGACCACCTCCCAGCAGCTGGCCCAGGCATTTGCTGTGAACTCTGTGCCCCAGGCATTTTGGGACATTGTACCACCATATCTCCATGCATTCAAGGACATGTTCTCTAAGGCCTCTTTTAACTCACTCCCAGAGTGCAAGCAGTGGGACCACACCATTGAATTAATGCCAGACTCCAAGCCCATGAACTGTAAAGTCTACCTGCTAATGCCAAAGGAGCAGGATGAGCTCAATGCCTTCCTGCAGGAGAACCTGGACTTTGGTTGTATCTGCCCCTCCAGATCCTCAATGGCTTCTCCAGTCTTCTTCATCAAAAAGAAGGATGGCTCTCTCTGACTGGTCCAGGACTACTGGGTTCTTAATGCCATGACCATGAAGAACCACTACCCCCTTCCCCTTATTTCTCAGCTCATTAATAACCTCTGGGGGGCATAGTCCTTCACTAAACTGGATGTCTGGTGGGGCTACAACAACATATGCATCCAGGAGGGAGACAAATAGGAGGCCACCTTCTGGACCAACTGGGAATTGTTCAAACCTCTTGTCATGTTCTTTGAACTCACCAACAGCCCTGCCACCTTCCATACAATGGACCTCATCACTGAAAGCATAGTGTGTATACCTTGACAATATCCTCATCTACACCAAAATGCTGGAGGAGCACTGCTGGGTCATGCACATCATCTTGGAACATCTCTGCCTTCACCAACTCTATCTCAAGCCAGAGAAGTGTGAGTTTGAGCAAATCTGGATTGAGTACCTTGGGTTGATCATCTCACATGGAGCCACAGAGATGGACCCAGTGAAGGTAGCAGGTGTAGCAGAATGGCCAGAGCCCAAGAACAAGAAGGAAGTGCAGGCCTTTTTAGGCTTCACTAACTTCTACTGGAGGTTCATCTACCTGCCATTCTACCATGAAGGGTCCTAATTGTTAGTGCAAGAGCTTCTTCAATGGCCAGATGGTCATAATATTGGAGGTGTCCAGATAGACTCAATCTCCAGGCTTGTACTTGGGTGCCAGGGTCCTTCTGTGGTCATAGTACCATGCCATGTCATCCTTCACCTTTGCCAGTGCTGCCTGGGCTTCCTCCTGCACAATCTTCATCCAGTCCATGAACTTGTCCACAGCCTCATTTTCCAAAGGTCAGGCCTGGAGTTTAAAGCCCATGCATGGGTGATGTTTGGAGTCCAGGAAGAAGGGTGAAAACTGGGTGGCCATGTGAACATGGTTGTTGTACTGGAACTCAGCATTGGGAAGGAGTTTGTCCCAGTCATCCTGGCACTCATTGCAGAAGAGGCAGAGGTATTGTTTGAGCTCCTGGTTCATGCACTCAGTCTGGCCATCAGACTGCAGGTGGTAGGTGGTGGAGGTGTGAAGCTTCATGTTGAGCAGTTGGTATAGCTCTCAATTGAAGTCTATCACAAATTGTGGGCCCTGGTCAGATATGTAGGCATCAGAGAGGCCATGCAACTTCCAGATGTTCTTCCAGTACAGGTTTGTGGTGCCCATGGCAGAGCAAGTAGTGTGAGTAGGGATAAAATGTGCTCATTTGCCACAGAGGTCCACCACTACCATGATGGCATTATAACCATGGGCATCAGGGAGCTCCACAATGAAGTCTACCAAGGTGATGCTCCATTGCTCTGTGGGGATAGGCAGGGGATGTAGCTGACTGGAGGGAAGGTAGTGTTGGAGCTTGGTCCAGAGGCAGAGATTGCATGTACTAGTGTAGGATCCAATATACTGGGACATATGGGGCCACAAATAGTTCCAGGACACCAGCTCCAACATTTTCCACTGGCTTGTATGTCCTGCAGTCTAGGAGCTGTGGTGTTGCTCTACAATCCTCCACCAAAGCTCCAGGTTGTTGAGCACATAGAAACAATCCCAGAATGTCAGGAGTCCATTGTGGAGGGCCCATTTGTCTGCCTGGACTGACTTGACACCAGTGATACATCTAGACTTGAGTGCCCTGGCTGCTTGAGTGACAAGTTCCTCTTGCAGACCATTCTGGTTTCCCTGCTGGATGTCCTGGAGGATCTCCACCTCTGCCCCCTCAATGGCTAAGCCTTCCATGGCTCAGATTGCAAACTCAGGTTAGAGAAGCACAATGTTACTGTTGTCATTTCCCCTGGTGCCATGGTCTGCTCTCCAGGACAGGGCATCCAGCTTCCCCATACTCTGGCCTGGCTTGTGGTGCAGTGAGAAGTTGAAGTTGGCTAAGTAGAGGGACCACTGGGCCTGTTGGCAATTGAGCTTCTTGGCCATCCAGAAATATTTGAGGTTCTCATGATCCATCCATACTTTGAACTTATGCCATGCACCCTCCAGGAAACGCCACCACTCCTCAAAGGACCAGATGATGGCCAGCATCTCCTTGTCATGGATTTTGTAGTTGTGCTTGACCACATTCGGACTCTTGGAGTAGAAGGCCACCAGATGCCACTTCTCATCCTCCCAGGGTTGTTGTGACAGAACAGCTCTGGTGGCAAAGTCAAAGCTGTCAGCTTCCACCCAGAAGGGGGAGTCATTGTCTGGGAAGAGGAGGATGGGTCTGAAGGTGACAGCATACTTGAGGTTGTCAAAAGCTATCTGCTCTGGAGGGCCCCAACTCCAAGCAGCATCCTTTGCAGTAAGGTTGAACAGTGGTCAAGTGTGATGGGAGAAATCCTGAATGAACCTCCAGTAGAAGTTAGTGAAACCTAAAAAGGCCTGCACTTCCTTCTTGTTCTTGGGCTCCAGGCACTCCACAACACCTGCCACCTTCACCAGGTCCATCTCCATGGCTCCATGTGAGATGATCAACCCAAGGTACTCAATCCAGGTTTGCTCAAACTCACACTTCTCTGGCTTAAGATAGAGTTGGTGAAGGCAGAGATGTTCCAAGATGATGTGCATGACCCAGCAGTGCTTCTCCAGTGTGTTAGTGTAAGTAAGGATGTCATTGAGGTAAATGCACACTATGCCTTCAGCAATTGGGTCCTAGAAGATGTTGTTCATCATCATCTGGAAAGTGGTGGGGCTGTTGGTGAGTCCAAAGAACATGACAAGAGGTTTGAATAATCCTCAGTTGATCTGGAAGGTGGCCTTCCACTTGTCTCCCTCTTGGATCCATACATTGCTGTAGCCCCACCAGACATCCAATTTGGTGAAGTACTGCACACCCCAGAGATTGTTGATGAGCTCAGAGATGAGGGGGAGGGGTTAGCAGTTCTTCACCATGGCATTAAGCACCCAGTAGTCTTGGACCAGTCAGGGGGAGCCATCCTTCTTCTTGATGAAGAAGACTGGGGAAGCCATCAGGGATTTGGAGGAGAGGCCAGATTCTTCTGTAGGAAGGCATTGAGCTTGTCCTTCTCCCTCAGTGCCAGTGGGTAGACCTTGCAGCTTGTGGGCTTGGAGTCCAGCATCAATTCAATGGCATGGTCCCACTGCTTGCACTCTGGGAGCAAGTCAAAAGAGGCCTTGGAGAACATGTCCTTGAATGTGTGGAGATATGGAAGTACAATGTTCCAGAGCTCCCAGGGTGCAGAGTTCACTGCAAATGCCTGGGCCAGCTGCTGAGAGGTGGTCTGACTGGCCTGGATCTCTACAATAAAGGGCAGGGGGCATAGGGTAGTGGCATATATCCAATCTCCAATCTCTACTGCTTTGTCTGGGGACTGTGGGTCACACAAGGCACAGAACTCCCCTAACAGATCCTCCTCTGGGGCCCCAGCACCACTCCAGTCATTGCTGTAGAGGGCTTCTCTACAAGGGGATTCCAAGGGCAGGGGGGTCCAGAAGATCTAGCTCCATGAATGCAAGGTGGCCTGCATGGCAAGCTCAAATGGCTGCATGCTCTTAGACCTCAGCTTGGCACTGTTCCCTGGCCTTGGTGACACAGGTGGCACACCTCCAGGGACATTGGCTCATGGTCACCTTGCCCTAGGCCCAGTCTACTTCAGGGTTGTGCTTCTGGAGCCAGATGAACACAAGGATCATGTCCTGCTTGCCTAGGCTGGTGACAGTGAAAATGGCCTGCTCTGTGTGGTTCCAGTAGCAGAGGATGAGGTCAACCATGGAGTTGATGGCCCTGGCCTCATTGGGCATTCTGTTGATATTGAACACTGGAATAGGCTGAGGAGACAGTGGCTGCATGGTCAGGTGGTGATGCTTGCCAAACTCTGAGTCCAGGAACAACCCTGTAGTACCACTGTCCAGGAGGGCAGTGACTCTGAGAGCCTGCTGGGTGTCTGTGGTCTCAATTTTCACATTGAGGTGCAGGGAGTTTGCTGAGGGGTTCGCAGCTACCACATATCACCAGGGCAATTAGCAGTCCCAGGTGGGGCAGCCTGGACAAGGTCTGACAGGGGGCCCAGCTTGGAGTCCAGAGTTGGTATTTGTATGTCTGGAGGGGAGTACTGAGGTTCTGTTGTCTTAGGGTCATCAACATCAATGGAAGCAATTTCATTTTCTATCAACAAACAGGCAAACCAGTTAGTACTTGGCAATGGAGGCATAGATCTGATCTGCCACTTGACTAACAATCCTCCTCCAGACCTGGGAGGGGGGCACAAGCACCACTCTCCTCTGGGGTCAACTCCAGTGCTAGCTTGTCCAGTGAGGGGTCTCCAGTGGTGTCCTTTGCAGCCAACAGCTGCAGGAGGAGCTCCTCCTGCTCTGCAATAGAGAGGTAACATACCTCAAGACTCAATGGGCAGTGCCACATGAAGTGCCCAGGTTTCTGGCATCTCTGACACAGCAGTGGCATAGAGCAGTACTGTTGGGTAGCATCAATGTCCATGAGGATCCCCAGCAGTAGGGGTTGCAGTGCAGGTAAACCCAATGGTGGGGGTCATGGAAAAGAGGTGGCTGGAGCAGAGGCAGGTGCCAGGAGTGCAGGAGCAGGGTACTGGAGTGGCAACAGGGGCAGGGTGTTAGGCTGTTGTTCGCGATTCGCAAGGCGACGCCACAACGAGACTGTTTACGAGATTTATTGATAAATAAGTACC
>JAGGAV010000478.1:0-12378 GCA_017657295.1 Termitomyces sp. DKA64
GTCAATTGTTCTGATAAGTCAGTGCAACTGAAAGGTCTCTCCCCCACTGGCAACTTATTACTCTCTGTGCTTTCACTATGACCCAGCCAGCCCCTCCAGCCCCTCCCTCTGATGCTTCAAGCCCCCAGGATGAAGCCTGGAGTCACTTGTTGGCTCTAAAGACACAGGCCCAACTTACCCAAGCTTTCCTTACCTCCCACACTGCCAAACTCACTGGACTATGCCAAACTACTGAACCTGTGTCCCTCTCCCTCCAAACCCTTCTGGAATGCCTCCCCCTTGCTCTGACCACTCCCCCTATGCCCCCAGCAGCTGCAGGAAGGTCTGCCTTGACCCTTAATTCAGGCCTTTTAGCTCTCCACTCCAAACTTCCTTGCCCTGCACTCCCTGACATCTTTGATGGGAACCATAAGGTTGGGGAACATTTCCTCCAGTCCTGTATCACCTATGTTCAGCTGAGTGGTGAAGCCTTTGCCTCTGACACCCTCAAGATTGCCTGGGTCCTCTCCTATATGAAGACAGGCCAAGCTTTGACCTATGCATTATGCATCTTCCAGCATCCAGGAGGAGTAGAGAGTTTTGCTAGTTGGATAGAGTTTGAGAAGGATTTCTGAGCTGAGTTCTTCCCCCTGGACCCAGCCAAGACTGCTGCCCTCTCCCTTCAAGACTAAGATCAGTACAGTCAAGGGAAGCAGTCTTTAGATGAGTATATTGATTTGTTCCATGCCTTAGTCAAGCAGGCTGGGTATCTAGATGGTCTTCAGCTCTGCCTCACCTTTCAGAAAGGACTCTACCCCTCTCTCATGGACCATATTGATAACATGGCTGAGGGGTGCCCAGATGATGAACATGTAGATGCCTGGTACAAGGTAGCATGTGAGCAGTGGCAGCTGATGGAACTCAAGTGTGAGCTGTGATGTACTCAGCATCCTCCAGTTCCTTTTCACTCTCTGGCTACCCCTTGAGTGGGTGCAATCCCTCCTGCTCCCTCTCCTGTTGCTTCTTTCCATGCTCCTCCAGCTGCTCCCCCATGTCTTCTGCCCCAGGAAGCCCCTATGGATGTTGATGCCTCCTGCCAGCAGTCCTCCACCCCCCTGTTGTGTCAATGCTGTGGAAAGGCTGGCCCCTTTGCCTGATATTGTCCTCAAGGGTTGGAAGTGCATTACCTCTCTTCATCAGAGCAGGAGGAGCTGCTTGCCCAGCTCCTAGCAGCCTAGGATGTGTCATGAGCCCCCTCCCCAGATGCCCTCCTAACTACTTTGCCCACTGAGGTTGTCCATGAGTCAGAGGTCACATCGGCAGAGCCAGAGGAGGATTTTGAGAGAGGCAACAGATGACCTGTATGGCCCCATTGTCTAGTGCTGATTGTTTTGCCTCCCTGTCCATACAATCAAATATATCTATTGCTGCTATTGATACTATGCCTGAAACAACAAGCTCCCCCTTGAATGTACAAAGCCCCCTGCCAGCTAAAGCCTCAGCTAGGAATACTCCTCCTAGACCACACACTGAGATTCCTGCATGAGAATGTTGTCTTCCCCATTGCTACATCATTGCTTCCACCCCTTCTGTCAACTCCTTGAAGCTACAAGTTGAAATTGAGACAACAGACACCCAGCAGACCCAAAGCATTGTTGCCCTACTTATAGTGGAGCAACAGGCCTCTTCCTTGATGTAGACTATGTGCAATGACACTGTCTCACTACCCACCCCCTCTCTCATCCAATCCCTGTATACAATGTTGATGGCACACTCAATGAAGCTGGCTCTATTTGCTCTGTAGTGGATCTGGTGCTTCATTATCAGGACCACTCTGAACATGCTGCTTTTGCTGTCACTAGTTTGAGGAAGCAAGACATGATCTTAGGGCTCACCTGGTTATGTGAACATAACCCTAAGATTGACTTGGCCCAAGGGTGAAGTGAAGATGAGCCATTGTCCTTGTTGTTGCCTGACCTGTAAGGAGGAGGCCTGCAAGGAGCATCAAGCAAAGGTTCATGAGCATGCTGCCATGTGTGCTAGTCATGCAGGGCATCTCCCCTTTGCTGACCTCTACCTTTTGAATCCCCCCCCCCCTCTGGCATTTCCTCATAGAGAGGCCCTCTATGAGGATGTCCAAGGTGTTTGGTGTAAACTTCAGGAGGAAGATGGATGTGAAGGGGACTTTGCCAGCACTCCAGACCCAGAGTTTCCAGATGAGACCATTGAGGTAGGTGATAGGATCCATGCCACAATGCTCTGCCCTCCTCTGTTGCAACCTGTCTCTGGACTTCCACCTTGCCTCTAGATGCTCTTCTCCCTGCACTGCCAAAACCCCCACCCATTCCCCTGCCTAACTGCCCTGCAGATGCCAACAACTTTGGGCTACCAACCCCCAGAGGACCCCATCCTCCTTGCTGGGCCCCAGGACCCCCCCTGGGCAATGCTGGACCAAACATCGGCAGTGGGCCTCCCAACAGTGGACTATCTGGTGGATGGGGCCCAGCCATGGATAACCTTCCCCCTCTGCACAGAGGCAGGAATAACTACTACTATTACTACAATGCCAGACCCTACCCCAAACCCAAAATGCCTAGGACAACACACACAACACACTGGTCCAGAAAGGGAAGCTTGACATTCAAAAACCAGAGCCCTTCAATGGCCAAGACCCTCAGAAGTGGAAAACCTTCCTAACACAATGTCTTACAATGTTTCAAGATAAGCCCATCACCTTTCAGCTTGAGAGCTCATGAGTGGCCTTTGCTGCCTCCTACTTGTAGGGCATTGCCTTCAATCATTACATGGCACTGCTCCAGTTTGGCCTGCCTTTACACAGGAATTCTCCAGTAAGGTTGGAGTATTTGATACTGTAGCAGAGGCAGAAGAAAACCTCTATAACCTCTGGATGCATGACAATGAACAATTCATGACCTTCATCATCCAGTTCAAATGGGAGGCCTACAAGACCATTTGGAACTACAATGCTCTACAATTTGCCCTTTGCCATGCCCTCCCACAATAGATTAAGGGCATCCTCTGCCTTGCACCCAAACACATCCTGGCAGAGACCTAGGCACAATGATGGAAGGAAGGGACACTTAAACACCAGGTTATAGTATGTGCCGTCTGGACTATCAATGAGGAAGACTGCAATTACCAGTTTATGGAAAATGACCCAGCAGTTTAGGTCATGAAGACACACTAAATTGCAGATCAGACCCCAACATTTTCTCTGCCCTGGCTACCTTTCTCCACACAATGGCCATTGCTCTGGACACCCTCTTGGCACACCTCCCCTCTCACTCTGCCCACAGCCTCCTCCTCCACACCACCCTCCCCTTCTCCCCCAACTCCATACCCACTCTGGTTGACAGTGGCACAACAGATAACTTTATTGACAAATCCCTAGCAGCACTTGCTCCACAACCTCCCTGGCAACTCCCTCTTCCAATCCCACTAAAGCTCTTTGATGGCAATCTGACCTCCACCAGCAACATTACCCAATGTGTAGAGACAAGGATCACTTTTGCCAATGGACAACAGCAAGACCTCCAATTATTGATTACAAAGTTACATGCCTCTGCCCCCCTCATTCTTGGGTTCTCCTGGCTCTGAACAACTAACCCTTGCATTGACTGGCCAAGCCTCACTCTCCACCTCAATCAGGATAGCTTGCCCAACCTGGGACCCATCCCCTTCAACATTCCTCCTCATCCCAATGTCTCAGAAGTCACCCCCAATGTTCCCTGAACCCCTCTGCAGCTCTGCTCACAATCTGCATGATCATTCATCATCAACATCTGCCTCAGCAACTCCCCCACTGTCCTGCCCACCCTTGTTGACAGTGGAGCCTCCAGAACCTTCATCAGTAACCAGCTCAACCTCTCCCATGAACCCCTTGACATGCTTCTGGAGCTACAGCTGTTTTATGGAAGATCCACCACCTCTGGAATCACCAAATTCCACCCCAGCTCCCTCACCCTCAACAATGGTTTGCAGTTCCTGACCTGCCTCCTTGTTACCCAACTTCTGGAGGTGACCCTGATCATGCTCAGACTACCCTGACTGTGTGATGTCAACCAAAACATTGACTGGAAGAACCTCACCATGCAGTTCCCTAGCCCCAAATCCTGCCTGGCAGCCACCATCACTCTCCACCCTTACTCCCCCAATAACCCTGATGACTCTGACCTGACTCCTAGCAGCACCAGAGCCACTGGAACCCCCACCTTGCCTAAGGATGACCCAGGAGAGGAGAAAGAAGCACTCCTGCTCCAAACTCCTGTAGGCACACCCTGAAGGCTTCCCCCCAACATTCTCCAAAACTTGTACAAGGGCCCAAACTACCCCACTCAACCCCAATCAACCCTGGGCCCCACCACCACACCCCCAATGCCTGACACCATCAATCCAGAAGCCCTTGACATCAAAATCATCAGTGCCCTTCCAGGTCACCCTGACACTTCCAGAGGAGCACATCCATGCTAACACCACCTCTCCAAAGACAGAGGAACAAATATTACATGAAGTAGTTCTTCTGGAGTATCATGAATTTGCTGACATGTTCTCCAAAGGAAGCACAAAGGAGCTTCCCCTGCACCAATATTAAAACCACACAATTGATCTCAAGGATAGCACTTCCCCCCCTTAAGCAAGATCTACAACATGTTGGAAGTTGAACTCTGGGCTCTCAAGGACTACCTCAACAACATGCTTGGAAAGGGCTTCATCTGACCCTTGATCTCCACTGCTGGAGCCCCTGTTCTTTTTGCAAAGAAGAAGGATGGCTCTCTCCATCTTTGTGTGGATTACTGGGGACTTAACAAAGTCACCAAAAAGAACTGGTATCCCCTCCCCCTGATTGGTGACTTTGTTGACTGCCTCTGCAGTGCCAAGGTCTACACCAAGATAGACCTTTATCATGACTCATCCCTGGACCCTGCCTTGCCTCCAGACCTACTCCAACCAAACCCAGCAAGCCTGAAGTACATCCCCCTCCTCCCCCAGCCTCTATGACACTTCTCTACCCCTAGTGCCTGCTTTGGCAACCCCCAACACTTCTCTGGAGATTCCCAATGCTTCTCCAGCATTTCCTGTGATCCTCCTGGCCCTTTCTCAGTGTCTGGGTAACTCTAAAGTCCCTCCACCCTCCCCCAGCACACATCATGGTTACACATCAAGACACTACCAACACCTGGCTAGTCAGTCTTGGGTTGCCTCAAACAATCATACTCAAGACCTGCCTGCATGATCTGACCTCAGACCTGTGGTCCTGGAGGAGTTTCCCCTGCAAGTACTTAAGCTGTAGAGTAGTAATAGTTAAAGTAGTCTTGATATTACCTACATTCTCATGTTTGCTATGTCTTTTGTGTGCCATCTCATTGTTCCATATTGCCTTGTTCTGAATCTTATTGTTTCCCAATTTCATCTGTCTCAATCTTATCTGTCTCAATCTTATCAGTTTCCATTCTTGTCTCCATCTCTCATCTGTTTTCTAAGTCTCATCTCATCTCATTTCCCTCAGTTTCTCACCTCATCTTGACTTCCCCAATTAGCCCCAACTCTATTTTCATCCCTCCATTAAGGTATCCCACCCTGGAACCTTCAAAACCCCTCTGTACTCCTAACTCAGACTCACCCAAGTTGACCTCTAGCTCTTGTTATTGAACTCCAGAGCTCTGTATTGTACTTGTTCCATACTTGTCCATCACCCCTGCTTCTCTGTATAACCTACCAGAGTACCCTGGACTTTCCTGGACCACCATTATAATCTTTGCCTACTCTGTTTCATTCTTCTGGAGCTCACCAGAGCCTGGGATTGTGAGTATAGACATTGTATCTACCTAGCAAGAGACTCACCCAGTACAGCTGGGCCCCCATGGTCAGCAGAACCTGACATAATATCAAGACTCTCCCCTTACTCTGCTCCTAATGTCTAACTGCAATTCTGTGTACCTGCCTGCTGGATATCTAACCAACTATTATGGTAGGCTGGTATCTGACCCCTATTATCCTCCACTCTATCCAATCCCTGACTGCTATGTTACAGCCACTCTGCAGTACTGAGCCCCAAAACCAAACCCAACCCCCTATGGTCTGTCTGTCAGTTAGGGCCTACCCCCAGACTGACACCACCCCTTGTTATATCTCATTGAAGGGACCTATCCCCACCTGCAGCCTGACACCCCCTTGGCCCCTTGGACACCCACAGCCCTGGTACCCTTGGCCTTTCCCCCCAGACCCTACTATGCCTATTCTGTCCCTGCTGCAGCCCTAGTTCCCCCAGAACAATTTGATAGTTACTTCCCTCCTCAGCCTCAACCCTCCCCTGCTCTCCCCACTCAAGTCCCACCATCTCCTAAACAGCAGCAGGTTGAAGCCTACATCCAACAGCTTGATGAGGTCCTCCACTCCCTTTGATTAGCTCCTGCCACATTTACCAAAAGAGCAAGAGCCCTCCTTGTCAGCCTGGGACATCAAAACATTTCTGGGATACCAGAGACCTGGGTGGATTGTTTTCTGGATTTCTATGAGTGCTATCAGCAGGGCACCCTCCCCAAAAACATCAGGAGTACCCTTGGGATTGATGCTGGCCTCCAAGAAGAACTCTGCACCCTGGTTGACAAGATCCATACTAGCCTGAATCTCTGTTGTTTTGAAGACCCCTTGGACCCCACCCTGCTCCTTCCATGTGCAATGAGAAGAACCTGCCAAGGCCCAAGCTGAAGCCCTGGCTCCCATCCCTCACCAGCAGGAAGAACTCAATGCCACATCTGACATCCTAAGGTCTCTCAACTCTGCTGGAGGGTTATTCAACCAGCCCACTGCTCACACCCTGGCCCTCTCTGCTTGCCTCTGGGCCAACTCTGTCCCCAGCACCTTCTGCACTTGGGACCAACCCACTGAGCCTGGATGCCCCATCCAGAAACTCCTTCAACCCCTTTTCCCCAATGACAACCTTGCCTCCACTCACACCCTCTCCTACATCAATGAGCTGGAGACCCCTGGCAGGGAACCTGCCCCTCAATAAGGAGCTCCTGAGCTCCCCAGGGACTGACCTCCTCATGTTGACCTCCACCCCTCCCAGGGATACACCCTGCCCCTCCACAACAACCCCCCATGCCTCCTCTGACAGCCTCTCAGCCCCAGCAGTGTTTGTCACATCTCTTGTATCTCTGTCTCATTGTTCTATATTGTCTTGTTCAAATCTCATCTGCTTTGATCTTATCAGTTTCATCTTATCAGTTTCCTTTTCTGTCTCATCTCAACTCCCTGGTTATGTTCATCTTCATTTCTACTGTCCCAACTCTATTTCTACACTCTGTAAATCTCCAAAACCCTGCATCCTGGGCTTGGAACCCAACCCTGAGTCTACTGAGTCTTTGATATTTCATCTCTGGAGCTCTGTAGTGTACTTGCTCCCCCTTGTCCACTACTCCAGCTCCTTTGTTTAGCCTACCAGAGTACCCTGGACCTCCCAGGACTACCATTACTACCTCTGCCTTCTCTGTTTCACTCTTCCAGAGCTTACTGGAGACTGGGATTGTGAGTATAGACATTGTGTCCACCTAATAAAGGACTTGCCCAGTGTAGCTGAGCCCCCAGGTCAGCAGAACTTGACATGATATCAAGATTCTCCCCTTACCCCATTCCTGATGTCTAACTACAATCCCACATACCCACCTGCCAGCTATCTAACTGACTATTATGGAAGACCAGTATCTGACCCCTATTATCCTCTGTTCTACCCAATGCCCAACCACTACATCACAGCCACTCTGCAGTACTGGGCCCTGGAACCAAACCCAACCCCCTATGGCCCATTCATCAGTCAGGGCCCACCCCCAGACTAGTGCCACCCCTTATTATACCCTGTCAAGGGGACCTACCCCCACCTACAGCCTGACATCCCTTTGGCCCCTTGGGCACCCATGGCTCCAGTACCCTCAGCTTTCCTCCCTAGACCCTACTATGCCTGCTCTGTTCCTACTGTGGCCCTGATCCCCCTGGAACAACTTGACAGTTACTTACCCCCCCAGCCTTGACCCTCCACTGCTCCCCCTGTCCACACCCCCCCCTCCCCCAGACAGCAATGAGTCAGAGCCTATGTCCAACAATGCAGTCCTCTGCTCTCTCCACCTAGCTCCCACCAAATTTGCAAAAAGAGCAAGAGCCCTCATCAGCCTGGGACATCAAAACATCTCTGGGACACTGGAGACCTGGGCAAATTGCCTCCTAGACTTCTATGAGCACTACCAGCAAGGCACCCTCCCTGAGAATGTCAGGAGTACCCTTGGGATTGATGCCAGCCTCCAGGAAGAACTCCACATCCTGGTCAACAAGATCTATACCAGCCCAAACCCCCATCATTTTGAAGACCCCTTGGACTCTGCCCACTCCTTCCATGTGCAACAAGAAGAACCCACCAAGGCCCAAGCCAATGCCCTGGCCCCCATTTCTTGCCAGCAGGAGGAGCTCAATGCTGCATCTAACATTCTGAGGTCCCTCAACCCTGCTGGAGGGTTATTTGACCAGCCTGCCACTCACACTCTGGCCCTCTCTGCTCACCAAGCTGGAGACTCCTGGCAGGGAACCTGCCCCTCAAGAAGGAGCTCCTGAGCTTCCCAGGGATTGACCCCCCCATGTTGACCTCTGCTCCTCCCAGGGATATGCCCCACCCCTCTGCAACAACCCCCTGCCCACCCTCCAACAGCCTCTTGGCCCCAGAGCCCCCAGAGCAGCTCCTCCCCCTGTGCTGCCCTGACTGCCACCCATTCCCCTGCCTAACTGCCCTGCTGATGCCAACAAGTTTGGGCTGTCAACCCCCAGAGGACCCCATTCTCCTTACTGGGCCCCAGGACCCCCCCTGGGCAATGCTAGCCCAAACCCTGGCAGCAGGCCTCTCAATGGCAGGCCTCCTGGTAGATGGGGCCTTGCCAAGGACAACTTCCCCCCTCAGCACGGAGGTGGGAATAAATATTATTACTACTACAATGCCAGACCCCTACTCTGAACCCAAAATGCCCAGGATGACACATGCAATGCACTGGCCTGGAAAGGGAAACTTGACATTCAGAAACTAGAACCTTTCAATGGCCAAGACCCTTGGAAGTGGCAGACCTTCTTAACACAGTGTCTTACAATGTTTCAAGCTAAGCCCATCATCTTTCAGCTTGAGAGCTCATGAGTGGCCTTTGCTGCCTCCTACTTGCAGGGCATTGCCTTCAATCATTACATGGTGCTGCTCCAGTTCAACCCCAACAATCTGGTACTTTCCAATTAGCCTGCCTTTACACAGGAATTCTCCAGTAAGTTCAGAGTATTTGACACTGTAGCAGAAGCAGAAGAGAACTTGTACAACCTCTGGATGTGCATTTACAACCTTTATTATCCAGTTCAAGTAGGAAGCCTACAAGACAGGATGGAACTACAATGCACTATGATTTGCCCTTTACTATGTCCTTGCACAATGGATTAAGGATGTCCTTTGCCTTGCACCCAAGCAGCCCATATACAATGGATACAAGGCACTTATCACCCAGATTAATCAGCACTATTAGGAAGACCAGAGTGAAAACCAAGGCCCATGGAACAGCTGGAACCCCTCTGGCAGCTCTAGTTGGCAGCCCAGAGCAACCAACAACCCCTGAACCATTGTCCCCATGACACCTGCTAACCCTGCACCCCAGTTCTCCCCTGGACAAGGCCCAGCTAACACCACCCAACTCCCTGGACCTTGACCCCCTGCCCAGCTTAACACTGCTGATCTCAGCAAGGCCTCAGACCTGGATAATCCCCTGAACCTCACAGACAATCAAGAAGCCCTGTATGCCAACCAGGACAAGGACCAGCCCTGGATTGATGTCCTAGCAGAGACTCAGGCATGTTGATGGAAGGAAGGGGCATTTATTCTGTGTGGTGAGCAGGGTCATTTAATCAGTGATTGCCCTAAATGCCAGGTTATGGGACATGCCATCTGGACCATCAATGGGGAAGACTGCAACTATCAGTTTATGAAAAATGACCTGGCAGTTTAGGTCCCAAAGATGCACTAAATTGTGGATCAGACTCCAATGTCTTCTCTGCCCCAGCTACTTTCCTCTGTGCAATGGTAATTGCCCTGGACACCTTCCTGGCACACCTCCTCTTGCACTCTGTCCACAACCTCCTCTGCACCACCCTCCCCTTCTCCTCTGACCATACCCACCCTGGCCAATAGCAGCACAACAGACAACTCTATTGATGAATCCCTAGTGGCACTTGCTCCACAACTTCCCTGGTGTCTTCCCCTTCTGATCCCCCTAAAACTCTTCAATGGCAATCTATCCTCCACTGGCAACATCACTATCTGTGTAAGAATAAGGATTACTTTTGCCAATGGGCAACAGCAAGACCTCCAGCTATTGATCACAAAGTTGCATGCCTCTGCCCCCCTTATCGTCAGGTTTTCCTGGCTCTGAGTGACTAACCCTCACATCAATTGGCCAAGTCTCACCCTCTGCCTCAATTGGGATAACTTGCCCAATTTGGGATCCATTCCCTTCAACATTCCTCCCCACCACAATGTCTCAGAAGTCACCCCCCAATGTCCTCCAAACCCCTTCACAGCTCCACTCACAATCCACACAATTGTTCATCATCAATTCCTGCCTCTGCAATTCCTCCACCATCCTCCTCTGCAATTCCTCCACCATCCTCCCTGCCCTTGTTGTCAGTGGAGCCTCCAGAACCTTCATTAGCAACCAGCTCAACCTCCCCCACAAACCCCTTAACATGCCTTTGGAGCTACAGCTATTTGATGAAAGATCTGCCACCTCTGGGATCACCAAATTCCACCCTGGCTCCCTCACCCTCAACAACAGCCTTGTTCTCTAAAGGAAGCATGAAGGAATTTCCCCCACACCAATCCTATGACCACACAATCAATCTCAAAGATAGCACCTCCCCCCCCCCTTTGGCAAGATCTACAACATGTCAGAAGTTGAACTCTGGGCTCTCAAGGACTACCTTGACAACATGCTTGGGAAGGGCTTCATCTGACCCTTGATCTCCACTGCCAGAGCCCCTGTCCTTTTTGCCAAGAAGAAGGATGGCTCCCTCCATCTTTGTGTGAATTACCAGGGACTTAACAAAGTCACCAAAAAGAACCAGTATCCCCTTCTCCTGATTGGTGACCTTGTTGACCACTTCCACAGTGCCAAGGTCTACACCAAGATAGACCTCTGGTCCAGCTATGACAATGTCTGGATTGCTCTGGAATATGAATGGAAGACCACCTTCTGCACCCACTATGGCCTCTTCAAGTTTCTTGTAATGCCCTTTGGTATGACAAACTCCCCCACTACCTTCCAGTACTTCATGAACAATATCTTCCACAACATGAACAAGATCTTCATTATCATGTATTTGGACAACATCCTCATCTACTCAAACTCCCTGGAAGAACACTGGGGTCATGTCCAATGCATCCTAGAATGACTCCAGGAGTACCACCTCTATGCCAAGCCCAAGAAGTGTTCCTTCCACACCACTGAGGTCAAGTACCTAGGAGTTATTGTCACTCTGGATGGCATACAAATGGACCTGGCAAAGGTCAAGGCCATCCTCAACTGGCCCCCACCATGGAACACTAAAGAGGTACAATCCTTCTTAGGGTTTGCTAATTTCTACCACCAGTTCATTGACAACTACTCTAGCATTACAAAATCCCTCAACCAACTCACTTGGAAGGACACTCCCTGGGACTGAGACAGCAAGTGCCAAAGCATGTTTGCTCTCCTGAAGAAGGCCCTCACCTCCACCCCAATCCTCCATTGCTTTGACCCCACTCTTCCCATCATACTCAAATGCAATGCCTCTAACTATACCATCACCAGGATACTTTTGCAGATGAGTCCCAATAACAAGGATCTCTGCCCCATTGTCTTCTACACCTGCTCAATGATCCCCACAGAGCTCAATTATGACATCTACAACAAGGAGCTCCTCACAATTGTCAAAGCCTTCTGGCAGTGGAGAGCCTACCTTGAAGGAACCCTGCATTGCATACAAGTTTACTCAGACCACAATAACTTACAGTACTTCATGACCACCAAGTAACTCAGTCACCACCAAGCAACTTGGTCAACAACAAGCCTGCTGGTCCAAAACTCTGTCCAAGTATGACTTCACCATCTGTTACTGCCCAGGATAACTTGGAGCAAAGCCCAATGCCCTCACCTGACAACTGGATGTCTACCCCAAGAAGTCCTTTCAGGCAGAGTGCAATGTGTTCAACTACTGCATGGTAATCCCCCCTGAACATCTTCATGCTGTGCTGATTATGAATGAGGAAGGTATTCTCAACCAAATCCAAAATGCCCCTCTAGATGCCTTCTTCACCCAGCATGACCCCCA
>JAGGAV010000479.1:0-12371 GCA_017657295.1 Termitomyces sp. DKA64
CAGCAGGGATCCTTAGACTTGTTCTCTTTGGATTCTCCTCTGCTAGGTGATTAGTTACTGTTGTATTGTTGATTACCCATTCTAATATACTTTGCACATCAGTGAGGAGTACTGGTCATGGTAGTGCTGGTAGGGGATGTATATATCTCAGTCAAGTCACAATGCCAGAGCATACCTGTCTTACATCCCTGAATTTATCTGCCTCATGTCTGTGAGTGTGTTCTGGGACATTGTTCATTTTCAATGCTGATTTGAGGGCCCTGGAGTGCATGTTATCCTTGGAATGGTATATGTGGAGTTAGTCAACTTGTCTTGTTAAGGTGCTTCAGGTGTCACCCATCTGTCTTTTAGTCAAGGCTAGCTTCCTACCATCCACTCATCTGTGATACCCTCATTTCATTTCATCATCACTCTTGAATAATTTTTTTTTTTTTTTGCATGAGGGTGGATCCTGCATGGACTGGTAAGGTTCTGGTGGCTGGGTGTTGGCTCACTGCTACATGTTTTGTCCTCCTGGGATTCTAGTTGCAGGTTGTCACACATCTGGTTCATCTGTATCTTGGGAGGAAGGTGAGGGGGGGGGGCATTGACTGTGTCTTTTGACATTCATGACACCTGCTGGTGTGGCTCCCATTGGAGAGCAGCCAGACAGTTGTTACCTGTCAGCTCTGTTTGTGTGAGTTTTGTTGGTACCACATGGTGGTTACCTGTCAAGGGGCCCCCCATGTCTCAAAAATTTGAGGGGAAATTAACAATTGCAAAGCTAGTAGCAGTGCAAGATGGGCTAGACAAGTCACCAAATAGCTATAGAGTGAAAAATGAGATACTTTGTCCCTCAGGACTGACAAATAACTTACCTAGAGATGTGATCTATGTTAACATGATTAATTTGACTGCAGTGTCAAGCCAATATTCAACACTCAATATGTGATGCAAAAGCGAGGGCGTGCAAGTCAAGTGACGGTGTGCATCGCCACCGAGGCGGATGACCCACGTGGCTACATCGTGGCAAACACATGACGTCAACGTGCCTCTGCATCCACTTATGTTTTTAGTTTAGACTTGACCTCGACCACACCGATGCCGCAGCAATCACCTAGTCTTTTCAATTCTCCTCCAGATCCTGGATTCATCCCGAGAAAGGAGTTTCTACGTGAGCAGAAGGTCATTCCAAGCTCGTTTGCCATCGTCGCCATCTCTGCCTCGAGTCTCATTCGTCTCTACTCCTTTCCGTCTTCCGTCGTCATTGGTCTCCGTGCTCTCCTTGAGGCTTCTTCCTCTTTAGTTACATTTCGAGAAGATGTGCAGCAGCACTTTTGCGAATTTGCTCTTGCTGGCAAGCCATGGGCCAGTCCCAAGAGTGTTAGGGCAGAGAAGCTTTTTATCGATATACTTACTGTTATATACCAGTGCGGATACACTTATCTTTCCAGTTTGGACTATGGGAGAGAGAGCGATGATAGAGTTGCGATGGCATTCGCCAAACCATTGATATCTCCCATCTCTAGCTCGCGTTCAGCAACTCCCCTTCCGGCGACTCGGAGCACTCCTCCTTTTCGACATAGCTCAGGGAGTATCACTTCAGATAGGCCTAAGTCCAGACAAACTCCTTTCGCCGTTTCCTTTCTGTCTCCCACTCTGTTGCGCGTGATTGCGCCACCCCTCCACTTAACCCCTGCAATTCTTCAGGCTGTACGTGCCTCATGGCCTAGAGGTGTCGTTTCAGAGAGGAAAGTTGGTGACAATTCGTTTGAATTCAAGCTCAAGGGCTACAAATGTGAGAGCCTGTGATGCAAATTTCATAATCACTCACGTCGCCTTCCAGGGTTCCAGCAAGATACTTTTGCTACCGATTCACTGCGACATATTCTTGCGCTTTTGACGTCTTTTGATTGTCTAGAGTTTACTCTTCTCTCGTCCATCTCGATGACCAACCGCTCTCGGGTCAAAGACCTTTGGGTTTTTACTGGCCCAGGGACTGACAATACTGACGATCTTCTACATCAAGAGTCCAAGGTATCTCCATCTGCCAGAAACGACTCCAACGGGGACATCAATCGAGTACACTTTCCAGAAACCGCGGGGCAATTTGGCTCTTCTCCAGGCCTTTCTCATCATCGAAGAATGGTATCAGAACCCACAGGCTTCTCAGCTTACGCTCCCGACCATATTCGAGCCACTACCGAACAAGGCAGCAGTCAAAGTTTCTCTCTTATTCATGGCTATCGGGCTGAACCATCGACGGGACCCGCGCTACTTCGCAAGCCTGCCCCTCGCGCACAAGTACCGGTATCAATTGTACACGAAGCTGATCCGCCTGGGACCGACAGGCTACGCGCTTACCTTCCAAGTTCGATCTCGAGTGGTGTTGAGGATATGACTGGGGTAGGAGCAAATGGTTTTCTTCCTGAGAGTTTTCAGACCTCTGAACATTCCGAACGATCGCCCGCTACAGCGTCCTCTTCTCGAAGTCTATCTACCACGCCCCCTACTCGTTCGCGAAGTCCTTTGCGTCCAGTGATTAATCGTCCAAAATTGTCACCAATTTTGGCTTCTAAACCCGCTTCTCCAACACACAATTTGTCTAATGTTGGGCGTCAGGACCTTGGCACCGGGTTGCTTGGGTCCGGAATATTCAGAGACTCTTTCACTCCCAATACAAGCGACGCTATTTTCAATGTCCCGATGCAATGGACAGGCGTTGGAGATACCATTGACCAGCAAAAGGAAGGCAAACCTGTTGAGCGGACCGCAGACATAATGACTACTCGTCGAAAGGTTTTTTCAGTCGGACCGACACTACCTGGGGGTTGGCAGCCTAGTCCGATCGAGGAGAAGGCAGAGGATTCGGGTGGTATCACGGATTTCAACATTCAATATGAAGATTCCGCATCACGGGATGCAAATGCAAGCAACAGGACACCGATTCACGAAGTCGTTTCCCGTGTTGCACTGCCTGAGCTCACACGACCAGAAATGCCGCTCAGGAAAAGCGAAGGGGCCCTCGTTAGCCTCATCACGGACACTTCCCCAGCACCTGCGTTACGTATTACACCCAGGGGCGTCGGAACGGATTCTACCAGCTCAGGAATGGGTCAGGGCTGGGTACTTGTGAACGTTGGGGAGCCATTAACTGCGTCCCAAGTCGGATTCGGAGAATCAGTGGATGGTGCGCAACCTCTTGGAGGCACCGAGCATTCGACTCTGAGTCCTCATGCGAAAGCGATCGCTGTCATTGATACACTGGATAACAAGGGTAGAGGGAAAGGCAAATCAGACACATTTGCACCGGTCAAAAAGCGGTTCCTTGGTCTTGGAAGAAAGAACTTGGTTCGTTCTCTTTCGATGGACTGTTTTCGATCGCAAGCTGAGCTTATTTTTTCGAGTCTTAGGAAAAGGAAGTACTTGTAAATGTTGCACAGCCAAACGCGGATACAGGATCGCCCAAGCCGCGCTCTGGGTTCCGGGATCGGTTCAGGAAGACGTCAGAAGGCGCAAAACGTCAGAAGGCGAATTGATTATCAAAGATGATTGCTTTACATTATTTCTACCGGGAATTTATCTTCATTTCTTCGATATCCGTGCACATCTATCACAGGCAAAGTTTCTTGGTTCACGGTGCATCGCTTCTGGTATTCACTATTGCATATATGTAAGACTAATGGTAAAACATCTCTTTACTTATATATCAACCGCTTATCACAGGTAATTTGTTGGGAAACAGGGCATTAGAATAAGTATCAGGGCTGCTGCAACCAGGGGGTACGCAGGCAGAAATACAGGAGTACGAGGTTCTAAGTTGTGTTCAAGCCATGAGACCCCTCTCCCTGACTAAATAAGGCAATCTGTACCTACAACGAGAATATTTCGACCAGTGCCGTCTTTTAGATCGACTGGATACCCTTGATCTTGCACTTTTTCGGCATTCTGAGTCACGGAACCAGTTTTAAGTTGGACTTCGAAGAAGTCCCCGACATTCTAGGTGATACTATGTAATTTATCTTAGTCTATATTTATGAAATAATACCTTCTCGATACAGCCAGGACATTCACAGGAAAGACGTTCTTCCTCTCTGATTGTTGCTCCACAAGTTCCACAGATCCAATCTTCATTGCATGTTTCAGTTCAATCTGCATGCTTTCGCTTCCGTAGTTGGCATCTGTATCCATACGCATCTTCATGCTGCCCTGTCTGACAACCTGGTCCTTCGAAAGATGTTTCCTCATGTTCTTGTGATCCTTCTTCAGGCATGATCCTTATATAAAGGATAAGGTTGCATCTGAGTAGAACTCAGTCAAGCATACCGGAAAAGCATTCCAATACTGTGAGCTTCAGAGATAGTCAACTTTGAAGGGCAACCTTTTTTACCTGTTCGGTGCTTCTTCTCAAGGACACCACAAAGAAGAACCAGTACATCATTGGATACCCTATAGCTCCATGTATATGAGTAAATCTTGATCCGCACCTGGATGGCACTTTGATAATATGTTGCTGAAGATTGTACTTCTAGATTGCAGGCATGTCCTTAGAGCACAGAGGGCATTGTACAGGACGGTTGGTAGAAGGAGATCTTTCTGAGAATTCACTGGCAGTCTTGATTATAAAGAACAAAACCTAGGGCACCAAGACTTGACCAAATCAACAGAAGGGCCCTTTCCACGAGTATATACTTCACAGTCACTGGATAGGCACAATGCACATGGGTTATAAGCACCCTTATAGCAGTTGTCATGTAGAATGTGAGAGCTGGTGACTTGTGCTTCATGAGCTGGGGAACAGATATTGAGTTCGACCGAATTTGGGACAGTGACGGCAGGTGTTCAGAGTATCCTCACGGCTAATCTCACCAATTGCAGTAACTCTTTCACATGCAAAGCAAGCACCTAGAATGAGACTGGATTGAAACATACAAAAGAGTTGAACAAAACATTTACCTACCTTCTGCAGTTCCTGTATGGACAAGTTGTACTTCCGGCAAGCGCCACATTTTCATAAGCAACTAAAAGGTACAAAATTCAACCCGTGTTTAAGGATCTTTGGACTCCCAAGCGACTCGTTTTTCTAGCGCGTCACGATCACGTGCTTGGTTCACGTGCAAAGTCACATTGGGAGCAAAACGAGGAAATCAAGATGCAGGAGCGACCGAAATAAGGAGGAGGCTGATGGACAGCCCGGCAGGAGAACAATCTCTGGAGCGAATATGTTTTGTTGTGTCTAGATGATAGTAGAGGCAATGAGAATGAGAATCAACAAGCCTTGGCATGTCGCAGAAGTCTCGAATCCGAAGACTCAGATTGAATACACATGTGCTCAGACAGGTCAACCTACGGAAAGGGCGAGCTGTGGCGGACGAGCCGGACGGGGGAGATGGGGACAGCGTGGGGAGCAAGCTGGGATGGTACGAAGGAAGAGAGGAGAGTGGGATTGAGGATAAAAATTTGCGCGTTGGGTGGGGAGGACCAGACCTTATACACAGACTTACCCTCCGCCAGCCACCTGTCCCTTTCTTTGCCGCTTCCCGCATCACCTCTCCGCCTCTTTCCTCCCACCACCACTCCCCCTCCGCTATTATCCCCTCGGTCTCTCCGCCGCCTCTCCCTGCCCAATATCCTCTTTTGCCATCCTCTACGCTCTTGCATAACCTTGAAGCCCACTTTTATTCCCGTCAACCCCTTCTTTCCTCATGCCCACCTGTCGTCGCAAGAGGGTCGTTCTCACCGAGCCCTCTGAAGCTCTCCTGCAGGCTGCAACCACCGATCCCAGCCGAGAGGTATTCTATCTCTTTGAGACCGGCGAAATCTTCGAGACATATGAGTATGTGCTCTCCCGACAGGCACCTAAACCTCCCCAGCTTACCCTCGTTGATCCCTATTACCAGAGCTTATGCAGCCCGCATGTCCTTTTACAAACTCAAGCAGTTTCAATGCGAGGTGACTGGCAAGAGCGGTTTGGACTACTTCCAGGCCATCGAGAGTGAGAAGGAAGAGGCCCGAACTATGCATCACAGGTTTTCAGAACCTCTCAAGCCTGCAATTCTTAGAGCCGTTCAATGGCGTGCGTTCCTTCCCACCACATCCATCGACGTGTCCGCTCAATTGCTTTGCTTACAGAGGTTATGGGGCGTTTGGATCATCTTGTAGAAGCCGTGTATGAACGTTTCAAAGACAGATACTTCAAAAGCGAGAGTGCGTATACAGTCTGCAACATCTATAACGCATACTAATCTCGAAGAACATACGTATTCAGGAGTCGTCGTCGACTTGACTGGCACCAAGTATGCTTCTCCGTACACATTCCCCTCTTGTTCCTCACCTCTTTGCCTGATTGTCCAGGTACTATGCCAGAGTAGAGAAGGTCTATCCGCCTAAGTACAACGCTGACGTTGGAGCCCGCGATGCCTACAAGGATTCGTCTTTGTCTTCACTTGAAGACGAACAACCCCATGTGATTGGCGGCGATCTTAAAATTCCCGCCAAGGATGCAAATATACATGACAACCCAGCTCTCTATTTCTATTGGGTTCATATAATCGAACTGGAAAAGGACAAGGGCCATGAAAAGAAGCAAGGAGGTTCAAAGCACGCTGAAAAGGACAACGCCATTGGTAGTCTCATGGAGGTTCAATGTGGTATGATGAGGTGCGATTGATTTCGAACATGACGTGCCCCAATCTCATCATATTCACAGCCGCGATCGACTATCTTTCTCAAAATCTATCCTTCGTCGGTTCATTCGAGATTGTGTCGACCGAGATGCAGCCGTAGCGTCACCGTGGACCGTTAAACCCAGTATTGCGAAGCGGTATGGACTGGACTCTGTCATGCCAGAGGAGACACGCAAGGGTGTTGAAAGCATCAAGAAAGGAGAGATTGACAAACGGAAGAAGGTTTGGGAAGACAAGGAGGGTCCACCAAACAAGAAGCAGAAGAAAATGACCCCTGCTCAGGAAGAGCGAGGTAAGATAGGGGAGTCTCGCCTTCACATCATATGCTGACCAGTCTGCTCCTTAGCTGAAAAGCGGGAGAGAGAAGCACGTGAAAAACTTGAAAAACAAAAGCAGGCTAGAGAAGAAGCAGAGCGTCTTGCCGCTGAGAAGAAGAAAAAGAAACCAGTTCGATATCCCACAGAGGATCTCGATGTGAGGCTAGGCGAAAAGGACAAGAAGGCGGGTATGAAAGTCCAAAGGCCACATGCGAGCCGAGACCTTCCATTCAACGAAACATTTGGAACGTTTGAAGCCTTCCTAATGGCTTGGAATTTCTTGGTTGTTTATGGGTCAGTATATTCATTTCTTCATTTTTTTTCTTGTACTTTCTCTACATCGGACTGACTCAAAACTTTCCAGTCAACCACTTCATCTTTCGACTTTCACCTTGGATGAATTCGAGCATGCGATTCGGCACACACTTATTGACCCCCCTTGCGCTTTACTTGCCGAAGTGCACTCAACCCTCATATACAATTTGCGAACTGTCGCATTCCAACGTCATAGCGCTCTTGTATCGCTGATGCGAGCGCATGAAGCAGCTCAAGACGAGGGCAACGACGAAGATATCGTTTTGGGCGTACCATTTGATGAATTAACAGCAGCTATGGCTGACGTTGGAAATAACTGGGAACGCATCCCATTGCGCCACACAGAAGGACGCGAGGGTTGGGAGGATGCCCTTGTTGGAATGCTCAAAGATGTATGTGTAATGTTAATTCTTCGACCTATTCATACTTACCAGTATTCTCCAGCACGCCACGGTAACTAATTTCCCTCGGCTTCGCGAAATCCTGACACGGTTGCTTTTCGCCGCCGAACATCGCGCGGAGTCACCTTCGAGCTCTCGAGACCCAACACCTGAATCTTCCCCGCTATCGCAGCGGTCAACTCCTGCGGAACGATACTACACCTTGCCTCCCCGTGATAAGATTGCTGTCCTGTCATTCATGTGTAATCTCGCCATCTCAAGCAAAGCTATCCATACACATATGGAATTTTGTGAGGAACAATTGACTGCACTCCGCAAAGAAAAGATAGACGTCAACCGTTTGAAGAAGCAATAGTAAGCGCTTCCCTTGCTCATCTCCCGTGTTACTATTGACAGTTGGGTTATGAAGCATCGAAGAGATGAGCGTTCTCAAGGAAGAAACCAAAGAAGACCCCGCTGCCAAGAACATCGTTGACCAGGATGTTGTCATGCATGATACCAGTGATTTGTCGGATGCGTCTGAGGGTGGTTTGGAGATACCATCAAGTTCCACGGGCAAGAAGAACTCGGCTCGGCAGAAAGAACTTCGTCTCAAAGCTGCAACGACTGCACATGCGAAGCAACGCGAGGCTGCGCGTGCAAAACAGGCGTCGGTGAAACAAGCTCTGTCTGATCATCGGCGCTTAGATGAAGAAGTGAACAAGCTCGAACGACGTCTCGAGGGTATTGAACGGGAATTTAGAAAGCTCCTTGGAGGGGTTCGGGTCAAGCCTCTAGGAAAGGACAGGTTCTATAACCGTGTGTGGTGGTTTGATGGTTTGGGCTCTGCGTCTCTGGTTGGAAGTGGTGGGGTTGCACAGTATGGAACGGGTAGACTGTTTATTCAAGGTCCAAGCGAGTTCGACAGAGAGCTCCTCGATCAACGGAAAAATGAAGACATCGAGGGGCGTAGGAAAGAGGAGGAGGGAGAGGAGGGGGTGCTGGGACCTGGAGACTGGGCTGTTTATTCAGACATGGAGGAGGTCAGCATTCCTTATCTGTCGCTGATTCTCTGAACTGAAATTTGTCCTTGAAGCTCGAAGAATATGTCAACTGGCTCAACGTCAAAGGCCATCGAGAAACTGCACTTAAGGCTGCGTTGACCAAGTGGTGGGTACATATCACGGCAGGTCTGAAGCGACGCTTAACAGTAAGTCGGTGTCATCTATAAACACAATTGCTGCAATTGACTACCTTCACAGGATGTTAATGTCAATGCGAGGCTTCCGGAAGCAAGACGCAGTGCGCGGACGAAGGCTGGCTATGACATCACCCGAGAACCATATATGATGTGGGTGAATCGTAGAGCAGTGACTTCATCTTGATATTCCCACTTTTTGTTTGACATGTAGTAAATCATTATCAGAGCATCCTCGTCATCCTCTGCATGCAAATAGTAATGCCCGCTATCAACTTCTTCACAACACGTGATATTTAGAAGACGGGCTATGTCGCCATGGGCTCATTATGTGGGGGCTTTGCCCCTCAAACCTGCTGAGTCCCAGCCCCAACCTCACTCCAATTGGTTATGGTTTCATAATTCAATGCTGAGTCCCAACTCGCTTCGTTGATTAGGGCCTTGATTTCATAACTGGATGCCTACTTGGGGAAATTTCACAAAGTTTATTAAGAAAAAGTTATTTTAGTTCAAACACATAGTCACTATAACCTCGCTTCCCTTTATCACTTTCCTTCTTTTGTTTATTTGTAGATGTTTCCAGAATTCATTACATTATCAAGCATCCCAAGAGGAGATTCCTCATGGAAACAGGTTCTGGTGCCAGTAGTTTTGATGCTTTCATTCAAGACTCCAGGTCATTGCTGGTTCAGTGCCATTGTTTGGTGGATGTTGGCTGAGAACAGTGGGGCCAGGATGTCTAACTGTCATCTCTTTTTACATGCTACTCTTGCACTCACACCACCATCATCATTGTACTGGTGAGCACCTCATTGCTTTTTCACCATGTATATAATATAATCTAACCCATCCATTTACAGAGTAGTGACCACTCTCACCCTCTCTCTTGGTCTATTTTTACTTGCATTGAGTCTCAGTTATTGCTATCTGCATACAACCACTAGATCTGATGTACTTTTGGGACCTACAGTCATGGGCAGGACACAGGGGTACACCATATTTTTCATAAACACAATATGCCAGTCAGGCAATGGATCATGTGAGCTCTAGGCTCTGGGCTCATCTGGGCCTTTGAGATTTTTGGCCCCCACCTCATTAAACACAGCAGTCTCCATCTCACTAAATGCAATGGCCTCCATTCAATCAAATAAAACAGCTCCTATGCATAGTTTTTTACAATTTTTGCCTAACTTAGCATCTCTATTCCTTACTAATTATATATTCCCCTTTTAGCTACATTTTGTTAGCTAGCATAAATACTGTACACTTACCTTGTACATACTATTGAAGAAGACAATGCAAAGCAGTCCTGTTCATCTCTACCTGTTGCTATACTACAGATTTCAAACTCATTGTTAGCACAAAGCATTTCCCCTTCATTATTGTGCTACCTAGCAATTGTGCTGATATTTATTAAGGCTTAGCAGCCTAGCTGTGTTTAGACAAGTACCACCTTATGGTACTTCTTTGTTTCTGCTTGTGTTTAGCACTAGCACCTTTGGCTTGTAATGGACCCCCCTGTTACACTTGCATTATAGACCAACAGCTAGTAGTGGTTATACATTTTCATGGTAGCATCACCTGACACTACCTATAAATATTAATTATGTACTTATGTAAGGCAGCACCTTACTTCATACTTTGTAGACAGACTATCTAATTGGTTTTGTGTTATGGAGTATGAACCATTGGAGTTATTGAATGAGCCTTGGGGAGTGGGAGTGAGTCAAGGAGAGTTGGCTTAGGTTAGGCATGGAGGTCTGAAATGGAAGTCCCCTGACACATATAGCAATTCAATAGTTGTTTGGGGATGGGATAATTCAAACTGACCCCCTAAAGTTCATAGAACTTTACATGGTATTCTTGGCACAAGAAGTAACTGATTACCTCCAGCAAAAGAAATTGCAAGGATCACAGCTATTCCCAGCATTGCCATCACCATTTGTGGAGGCTGTACAGCTACTCCCATCTTCCCCAGTTAATGAGGCATTGACTCTGCTGCAGGTGCCACATGGAATTGTGCAGTGTGACAAGCTGCAGTAGACTGTCAGAGACAGGCTACACTGGAAATACTTGCAGTGCCTGATCTGGCATCAACTGAGGCTGGATTAGTTATTACTGTCAAGCAGCCCTTAGTGCATTGTAGGCCCTTTGGGCCTTCCAGAATGGGTCATTACTGTCAAGCAGCCCATGGTGTGTTGTAGGCCAGCCTACTGAGTCTATATATAGAGGGCACTGACTTGGGAAGACCAGATCACAATGCAGTAATTCCAGAATGGTGACCTGGAGGACTTTGAACAGTCCTTTGTGGATGACCAAGGGATGGTGTTTTAAGGAAATGTCACCTATGATATATGGCCAGAAGGATACATGCCACTGGAATGTACACAGCCAATAAAGTCCAAAGAGTGCAAAAGTCACTCTGGAATGGACAATGTGCATACTGATAAGCCTGCAACATTGCTATCTGCAGATGGCAGCCAAAGATCTGCATTTATCTTATCTAGCAGTCATAAGAAAGTCACAACAGTAGCTACACAAATGCACACACCAGCAGTTTCCAGAAGCATGAGGACAACACATCAGATGACCATGACTGCTCTGGGACCTATGATGGACTTAAAGTTTGCCAAGAACATAACATCCCCAACCAACTCAATATAGTGGCACCTGCACCAAGAACTGTAGTGGCAGCCACCAGCTGCACAATACATTTCTGACAAAGACTCTACAGACTTTACTGATAACTTATTACTCTAGCAGCCACTCCACTCAAGGTATAAATACTGCACTATATTGTTACCATGTACATTTAGATAGTCACTCTCCAATCAATCTTATTGTCTACACCAGTACTGCTAGACCACTAAGAGCTCATTCACTACCATAACCTGTTGCTTGACTTAGCATCACACTGCTAGAGTCATTTACATTTTGTTTTGTGTTGCCAAGACAAGTACCACCTATGAGTACTTCTTTGTTTATCACTAAACTTTTATTGGATTACTGCTAACATCTTAGGCTAGTGCTATACATGCTAAATCTCTTGATTTTCTGTTATCAGTCCCTTGCCTAACATGCTCTGGGTTTATCCAGGGGGCATGGTGGCTCAGCTGGCACCACTGTGTCCCAAAAAGCAGGTCATGTGACTTGCAAGTGCAAGGTTGGGGTTTTGACTCTAGCTGGGTGTGCCTGTGTGGAAAACACCTTAGACACCACATGAGTTACTTCAATGCTGCCAGAAAGCCACTGCCTGCACGTGACTGATTAGGAAGGCTTTGTTGGTCAGGCTGCCCTGGAATAACCAATCAGCACATGATACAAAGAAGCATGGTGACCACCATGCCCATGACTAGATGAGAAAAACAGACAGTTTCCCTGGCTTGATGGATTTGGGAGAGGGTCTCAGGGTCCTCACAGACCAAGTGGGTCAAGGTATGGGTAGGCAAGAGGATAGGAGTCAATAGTTTGATCAGGCTGCCAAAGTTACTGTGTG
>JAGGAV010000480.1:0-12352 GCA_017657295.1 Termitomyces sp. DKA64
GATGAGAGAAATCCTGGATGAACCTCCAGTAGAAGTTAGTGAAACCTAGGAAGGCCTGCACTTCCTTCTTGTTCTTGAGCTCTGACCACTCTGCAACACCTGCCACCTTCACCAGATCCATCTCCAAAGCTCTGTGTGAGATGATCAACCCAAGGTACTTGATCCAGGTTTGCTCAAACTCACACTTCTCCAGTTTGAGATAGAGTTGATGAAGGTGGAAATGTTCCAAGATGATGCACATGACCTGGTAGTGCTCCTCCAGTGTTTTAGTGTAGATGAGGATGTCATCAGGGTATATGCACATGGCACCTTCTGCTATCAGGTCCTGGAAGATGTTGTTCATCATCATCTGGAAGGTGGCAGGGCTGTTGGTGAGTCCAAAGAACATGACAAGAGGTTCAAACAATCCTTGGTTGGTACAGAAGGCAGCCTTCCATTTGTCTCCCTCCTGGATGTGTATGTTGTTGTAGCCCCACCAGACATCCAATTTAGTGAAGTACCATGCACTCTGGAGATTGTTGATGAGCTCAGAGATGAGGGGGAGGGGGTAACAGATCTTGACAGTCATGGCATTAAGAACCTGGTAGTTCTGGACCAGTCAGAGGGAGCCATCCTTCTTTTTGATGAAGAAGACTGGAGAGGCCATTGGGGATTTGGAGGGGCTGATGTGACCAGAGGCCAGATTCTCCTGTAGGAAGGCATCAAGCTCATCCTGCTCTTTCAGCACCAGTGGATAGACCTTACAGCTTGCAGGCTTGGAGTCCAGTATTAATTCAATGGCATGGTCACTGCTTGTGCTCCAGGAGTGAGTCAAAGGAGGTCTTGGAGAATACATCCTCAAATGCATGGAGATATGGAGGTACAATGTCCCAGAGCTCCTGGGGCATGGAGTTTGCCCCAAATGCCTGGGCCAGCCACTGAGAGGTGGTCTGGCTGGCCTGGATCTCTGTGATAGAGGGTGGGGAACATAGGGTGGTGGTGTATATCCAGTCTCCAATTTCTGCTGCTTTTTCTGGAGACTTCTGGTTGTGCAAGCCACCAAACTCCCCTGTTAGATCCTCCTCTGGGGCCCTGCCACTGTTCTGGTCATCCTTGTAGACAGCCTCTTTATAGGGGAATGCCAGAGGTGGGAGGTCCAGAAGGTCTAGATCTGTAAAGGGGAGATGGCCAGCCTGGCAAGTCCAAATGGCCACATGCTCCTCAACCTCAGCCTGGCACTGTTTCTTGACCTTGGTGGCACAGGTGGTGCACCTCCGGGGACATCAGCTCATGGTTACCTCACCCCAGGCCCAATCTACCTCAGGGTTGTGCTCCTGAAACCAGGCAAAACTGAGGATTATGTCCTGCTTGTCTAGGCTAGTGATGGCAAAGACTGCCTGCTCAGCATGGTTCCAGTAGTGGAGGACAAGATTGACCACAGAGGTGATGGCACCAGCCCTGTTGGGCATTCCATTGATTTTGAATACTGGAATGGGCTCCCCCAGTGCCCCTTGCCACTCCACAACCCCCCTTCTGGCTTCATCTTCAACTCCCCATGTTGCTTTCACAGCCCCTGTACCTCCAAGATGCTCACACTTTCAGTCTTTACTGAGCCTTATGATCTCACTGTGCTACATCCCTGTCTTGCCATGCTGCATTCCAGTCTTCTCTAGCCTGCTGGAGCTCCTTTTCTCACCACAGCAACTGCTCCACCAACTCCACTCATTGGTTCAGGGACAGCACAGCTGACAGTACAGAGTCCAGGGCACTCTGGGGCTGCTTCATTGAGACCCCTCACCTGGAGGAATATGTGTGAGGGCTAGAACAATCCACCATGGCCACCATGCCCCAACCTTCCTGCCCCCTTGCCTGCCTACCAATAATGTCAGCCCCTCAGCCAACCAGGCCAGCACTCAACTCAGCTTCCACCCTTGCTCTGCAGCTGTACAGGCTGCACACCACTCCCACAAAATGGAACACCTCTTATGCCTCATGCAGCATGGCATATACACAAATCCTGGCAGAACCCCATTGCCAGCTCCTCAAACTCACACCATTCACTGTGATGGGTAAAGGTGATCAACTAAGCCAACAATCAGCCAAAGTGCTGGTATAAACTTACCAACAACCTACTGGGGCTTCTGCTTGGCACCACACCAACATCAGGAGGCCCTGCACCTACCCAACTGCCTCTGCAAACATTTTTAGCATCACCTTTGCCTGCAATACCTGCTGGGTCTCCAGGATGAGTTGCACCATCCCTGGCCCCAAACTCAGCCTGAGGGGACAGACTGGAGATATTGGGGTAGACATGACAGGCTGTCATGGTATGCTGGACCCTGATGAACCCACAGAGGGACCCATCAGGGTCATGGACAATTCTAGAAACCATGTCAGTAGAATGCTGGACTTGTGGACAATTGCACTTATAGTGGTAGTACATTTCATCCACCTTCTTCCAATTGCAGCACCAGTGATATGCAGTCTAGCATTCCTTATATTCCACCCATGCCTGGATGCTGTCATTGCTGGAGGGGGGAGGAGCTGAGAAAGAAGGGGAATCAGGAGATGATATGTGAGGGGAGCTCTTCGGCACTTGGGATATGTTTTTCTCTCCCTTTTATTTTTTTGGGAGGGACTTTCTGATGTTCTTCAACCAGGCTTCAATTTTAATTCCCACATTGCTGCCACTTGCCAAGAATGTACTCTTTGCCTGAAGGGTCTTGATGCTGAAGATGTCATGACCTGTTCCCAGACTCCTGCCTTACCTCCAGACTTTGCCCAACCAGGCCCAGCAAGCCTGGAGCATGTCCTCCTCCTCCTCCAACCCCTTATGACCCTTGGTGCCTGCTTCAACAAACCCCGATGTTTCTTGAGAGATCCCCCAATGCTTTCTCAGCATACCTCATGATCCCCCTAACCCTCCCTTAGTATTCAGGTAACCCCAAGCCCCCTCCACCCTCCCCAGTGCACATCATGGTCACACATCAAGACACTACAAACATTCAGCTAGCCATTCTTGGGATGCTCCAAACAATTGTACCCAAGACACACCCTGTGCAGTCTGGCCTTAGACTCTGGTCCCAGACAAGTTTCCCCATAGGTACTCAAACTGTAGAGTAGTGCTAGAAACAGTAGTCTTCATATTGACTATGTTACCATGTCTGTTCATCTCTTGTGTCTTCATCTCATTGTTCCATATCATCTTGTCTCAATCTCATTTGTCTTGATCCTATCAGTTCTCATCTTATCAGTTTTCTTTCTTATCTCTATCTCTTGTCTCTAAGTCTCACCTCATCTTGTCTTCTTCAAGTTCCCAGTCTTGTCTTGACTTCTCTGGTTATGTTCAACTCTCTTCCTATTGCCTCAACTCTTCCTTTCCACCCTGTAATCTCCAAAACCTCCTTGTGCCCTCAACTCAGAATCCAGCCCTTGAGTTCATCTTTGCTCTTGATATTCTGGCTCCAGAGCTGTCACAACCCATTCCTGGGCCCCTGCCTTGCCTCCAGACCTACCCCAACCAAACTCAGCAAGCCCAGAGCACATTCCCCTCCTCCCCCAGCCTCTACAAAACACTCCTACCTCCAGTGCCTGCTCCAGCAACTCCCAATGCTTCTCAAGAGATCCTCAATGCTTCTCCAGCATTTCCCATCATCTTCCCAGCCCTCCCCCCATGTCCAGGTAACTCCAAAGTCCCTCCACCCTCCCCTAGTGCACATCATGGTGATACATCAAGACACTACTGACACCTGGCTAGTCAATCTTGGGACACCCTGAACAATTATATCTGAGACCCACCTGCACAGTTGACCTCAGACCCACAGTCCCAGAGGAGTTCCCCCTGCAGGTACTTAAGCTGTAGAGTAGTAATAGTTAAAGTAGTCTTGATATTACCTACATTCTCATGTTTGCTACATCTTTTGTGTCTCCATCTCATTGTTCTATGTCATCTCATCCAATCTTATTGTTCCCAATTTCATCTGTCTCAATCTTATCAGCCTTGATCCTATCAGTTTCCATTTTCATCTCTATCTCACATCTATTTTCTAAGTCTTGTCTCATCTCATTTCTCTCAGTTTCTTGCCTCATCTCAACTTCCCCAATTAACCCCACCTCTATCTCCATCCCCCTGTTACAGTCTATCCCACCTGGGAACCTTTAAAACCTCTCCATACTCTTAACTTGGACTTGCCTGAGTTGACCCTTAGCTCTTGTTATTTAACTCCAGAGCTCCATATTGTACTTGTTCTCTACTCACCTGTCACTTCTGCTCCTCTGTATAGCCTACTGGAGTAACCCAAACTCCCCCAGACTACTGTTACTACCTTTGCCTACTCTGTTTTACTCTTCTAAAGCTCACCAGAGCCTGTAATCATGAGTATAAATGTTAGTAAGGGACTCACCCAGTGCAGCTGAGCCCCTGTGGTCAGCATTACCTGACATTGTTATTCAACTCCAGAGCTCCATATTGTACTTGCTCCCCCTCATCTGCTACTCCCACTCCTCCATCTAGCCTACCAAAGTACCCCAGACTTTCCTGGACTCCCTTTCTGTCCTTTGCCTACTCAGTTTCACTCTTCCAGAGTTCACCAGAGCATGGAGTTGTGAGTGTAGATGTCATGTTCACCTAGTAAGGGACTTGCCCAGTGCAGCTGAGCCTCCATGGTCAGTGGAACCTAACATAATATCAAGACTCTCCTCTTACCCTATTCCTGATGTCTAATTACAATCCCACATACCTGCCTGCCAGCTATCTAACCAACTATTATGGTAGGCTGGTACCTGAATTATCCTCTGCTCTATCTGATGCCTGACTGCTATGTTACAGCCACTCCATGATACTGGGCCTCAGAACCAAACCCAACCCCCTACAGCCCATCTGTCAGTTAGGGGCCACCCCTGAACTGGCACTGCCCCTCATTGTACCCTATCAAAGGGACCTACCCTTGCTGCAATCTGACACCCCCTTGGCTCCTTGGGCACCCACAGCTCCAGTACCCTCAGCCTTTCCCCCCAGACCCTACTATGCTTACTCTGTTCCTGCTGCAGCCACAGTTCCCCTGAAATAATTTGATGGTTACTTCCCCCCTCAGCCTTGACCTCCACTGCTCCCCCCATCCAAGCCCCACCCTCTCTTAGGCAGCAACAAGTCAAAGCCTATGTAGGTCCTCTGCTCTCTCTGCCTAGCTTCCACCAAATTTGCCAAATGAGCAAGAGCCCTCCTCATCAGCCTGGGACACTAAAACATTTCCAGAACAACACTGGAGACATAGGCACCTCCTAGACTTCTATGAGCACTACCAGCAAGGCACCCTCCCCAAAAATGTCAGGAGTACCTTTGGGATTGATGCTGGCCTCTAGGAAGAACTCTGCATCCTGGTCAATAAGATCTATACCAGCCTGAACCCCTAACATTTTGAAGACCCCTTAGACCCCACCTGCTCCTTCCATGTGCAATAAGAACCCACCAGGGCCCAAGCCAAAGCCCCAGCCCCCATTCCCCACCAGCAGGAGGAGCTCAATGCCATGTCCAACATCCTGAGGTCTCTCAACCCTGCCAGAGGATTATTCAACCAGCCCACCACTCACATCCTGGCCCTCTCTGCTTGCCCCCAGGCAAACTTCATCTCCAGTGCCTTCCACACCTGGGACCAGCCCACTGAGCCTGAACACCCTGTCCAAAAACTCCATCAACCCCTTTCACCCAATGACAACCTCACTTCCACCCACACTCTCTCTTACATCAATGAGCTGGAGACCCCCAGCAGGGAGCCTGCCCCTCAAGAAGGAGCTCCTGAGCTCCCCAGGGACTGACCTCCCCATGTCAACCTCTGTTCCTCCTGGAGATACACCCTGCCTCTTCACAACAACCCCCTGCCCCCCCTCCAACAGCCTCTTGGCCCCAGAGCCTCCAGAACAGCCCTTCCCCCTGTGCTGCCCTGACCCCTGCCCATTCCCCTGCCTAACCACCCCACCAATGCCAACAATTTTGGGCCACTAACCCCTGGAGGCCCCCTCCTCCTTGCTGGGCTCTGGGACCTCCCCCAGGCAATGCTGGCCTGAACCCTGATGGCAGGCTTCCTAATAGCAGACCTCCTAGTGGATGGGGCCCAGCTATGGACAACTTCCCCCCTCAGCATGGAGGTGGGAATAACTACTATTATTACTACAATGTGGTCCCCCACCCTGAACCCAAAACACCCAGGATGACACATGCAACACACTGGCCCAGGAAGAGAAGCTTGACATTCAGAAACCAGAACCCTTCAATGGCCAAGACCCTCAGAAATGGCAGACCTTCTTAACACAATGTCTTACAATGTTCCAAGCTAAGCCCATCACTTTCCAGCTTGAAAGCTCACAAGTGGCCTTTGCCACCTCCTACCTGCAGGGCATTGCCTTTGACCATTACATAGCACTGCTCCAGTTTGACCCCAACAATCTAGTACTCTCCAATTAGCCTGCCTTCACACAGGAATTCTCCAGTAAGTTCAGAGTATTTGACACTGTAGCAGAGGCAGAAGAAAACTTGTACAACCTCTGAATGTGTGACAATGAATGGTTTACAACCTTCATTATCTGGTTCAAGTGGGAAGCCTATGAGACCAGATAGAACTTGAATGTCCTCCAATTTGCCCTTTGCTGTGCCCTCCTGCAACAGATTAAGGATGTCCTCTGCCTTGCACCCAAGCAGCCCACATACAACAGATACAAGGCTCTTGTCACTCAGATTGACCAGCACTATTGCAAAGACCAGAGTGAAAACCAAGGCCTGTGGAACAACTGGAACCCCTCTGGAAACCCTGGCTGGCAGCCCAGAGCAACCAACAACAATTGAACCATTGCCCCCATGACATCTGCTAACCCTGCACCGCACTTTTCTCCTGGACAAGGCCTGGCTAATACCACATAACTCCCCAGACTTCAACCCCCCACTCAGCTTAATGCTGCTGATCTCTGCAATGCCCCAGACCCTCCAGACCCCAGATCTGATGACTCCCCAGACCCAGACAATCCCCTAGACCTCACAGACAATCAAGAGGCCCTGTGTGCCAACTGGATCAAGGATTGGCCCTGGATTGACATCCTGGCAGAGACCCAGGCATGACAATGGAAGGAAGGAGCATGCATTCTGTGTGGTGAGCAGGGCCATTCCATCAATGAGTGCCATCAAAGTCAGGTTATCAAATGTGCCATTTGGACTATCAATGGAGAAGACTGCAACTACCAGTTTATGGAAAATGACCCAGCAATTTAGGTCCCAAAGATGCATTAAATCACAGATCAGACTTCAATGTCTTCTCTGCTGCTGTCAGGGGACTTCCTTCTCTGACCTCCACTCCTGACTGACACCAACTTGCTGTGACCAATTCCACTTCCCTGAGGCTTGTTTGACATCTCCAGGACATTCTACAGATCCCCAGAGATCTCCAGAAACTCCTGGAACTTGCCCTGATCCCTCAGTGAGCACCTTTAGTCAACTCTGGTTGTCTATACAGTCATTCCCATGCCTCTGCCACCTGCTGATGTGCCACACCAAGCAGCAGGAATCCTCAGACTTGTTCTATTTGGATTCCCCTCTGCTAGGTGATTAGTTACTATTTGTATTGTTGATTACCAGTTCTAATATACTTTGGATTCCCCTCTGCTAGCTGTGTGATTTAGCTGCCACTTCTAGAGGTTGCCCTTACAGCAGAACAAGTCTCCAAATTCTGGTCTAGAAGCCTGCACAGAATCCCTGAGCACCCTATCTGTTGCTTCCTCACCAGGCCTAAGCACTCACAGAATTCTATGTCTCAGCTCACCAACCCAGACATTCCCTCAGAGGCCCCAGCCTCACAGGACAAGACCTGGACTTGCTTGCTATACCTAGAGAGCCAGGTGCAACTGACCCAATCTTCCCTCACCCATCACATGAGTGAACTCTCCACCTTTCACCAAACCACCAAGCTCATTTCCCAGTCTCTTCAGGCACCACCAGAGCATCTGCCCCCCACCTCCATGCCACCCCTGGATGTGGAAATGCCCCCAATGGCCCCCATAGCTCACCCAGCAGCTTCAAAGAACCCCTGAGTGCAAATTCTCTATCCCACACTCCCAGACACATACAATGGCAACCAGTCTGGCAGAGAGTGTTTCTTCTAGTCCTGCATCACCTACATTCACCTCAGCAGAGATGCCTTCAACTCTGACATGCTGAAGATAGCTTGGGTCCTGTCATACATGAAGACCAGACATGCCTCCACCTATGCACTGTGGGTGCTTTGACACCCCAGAGGTGTTGGAAGTTTTGCTAACTGCATTGCCTTTGAAAGGGACTTCCAGGCAGAGTTCTTTCCAATCAACCCCACCAAAACTGCTGCCTTAGTGCTACATGACCAGGAGCAGTATAGGCAAGGGAAAAGGATGCTGGACAAGTATACTGACTCCTTCTGGGCATGAGTCGAGCAAGCAGCCTACCCTGCAGTCTCCAACTATGCCTCATGTTTTGGGACAGCCTGCACCCCACATTACTGGAACATATTTACAACCATGCAGAGGGCTGCCTAGACAATGAGTGGATTGCCACTTGGTATAAGGTGGCCTGGGATCAGTGGCAGCTCATGGAAATTTGATGGGAGCTATGCTGCATGCATTTGACTCCCTGCCCTGCTCCTGCCACTGTGCTCCAATACTCTGCTCCTGTACATCCAGCACCTGCCCTTGCTCCAGTCATCACCACACTGCAACCCTTGCTGCCAGGCATCTCCATGGATATTGATGCTGCCTAACAGCATCACGCTGCACTGTTACTGTGCTGAAAGTGCAGGAAAGCAGGGCACTTTGCACAACACTGCCCATTGAGTCTCAAGGTATGCTATCTCTTCATAGCTGAGCAGGAGGAGCTCCTCCTGCAACTGTTGGCTGTGAAGGACACTGCTGGAGACCCCTCACCAGACAAGCTGGCACTGAAGTTGACCTGGGAGGAGAGTGGTGCTTGCATCCCCCTCCCAGGCCTGGAGGAGGATTTTGAGTCAAGTGACAGATGAGGTGTATGCCTCCATCACCAGGTACTAACAGGTTTGCTTGTCTGTCAATAGAAAATGAAATTGCCTCTCTTGATATCCACAGTCTTAAGATAACAGAACCTCAGTACTCCCCTCCAGACATACAAACACCCACTTCAAACCCCAAGCCAAGCTCCTTGGAGCTGGCTAGGCTTTGTCCATGCCACCCTGCCTGGGAATGCTGGCTGCCCTGGTATTACATAGTAGCTGTGAATGCCTCCACAAACTCCTTGCACCTCAACATGGAGATTGAGACCACAGACACTCAACAAGCCTGCAGAGTCACCACCCTCCTAGATAGCAAAGCAATGGAGCTGTTTCTAGATTCAGAGTTTTTGAAATGCCACCACCTGACTGTGCAGCCACTCTCCAAGCCCATTCCAGTATTCAATATTAACAGAACACCCAATGAAGCAGGTACCATCAACTTCATGGTCAATCTTGTCCTCTGCTACTAGAACCATGCCAAGCATGCAGTCTTTGCTGTCACCAGCCTAGGCAAGCAGGATATAATCCTTGGCTTCTGTCAGGTTCCACTGACTATGGGGGCTCAGCTGCACTGGGTGAGTCCCTTACTAGGCAGACATGATGTCTACATTCATGATCCCAGGCTCTAGTGAGCTCCAGAAGAGTGAAGCTAAGTGGGCAAAGGATAGAAGGGTGGTTCAGGGACACCTAGGGTACTCCAGTAGTCTAAACAGAGGAGTGGGAGTAGCAGACAAGGGGGAGTGAGTACAGTACAGAGCTCCAGAGTTGAAATATCAAGAACTAGGGGTCAACTTGGATAAGTCTGAATTAAGAGAGTATGGGGAGGTTTTGAGGGTTCTGGGGTGTGATAGACTTTAACAGGGAATGGAAATAGAGCTGGGGTTAGTCAGAGAAGTCAAGGCAGGGTGAGAAACAGAGAGGAACAAGACAAGACAAGACTTAGGAAAATAGACAAGAGATGGAGATGAAAATGGAAATTGATAAGTTAGGGACTGATAAGATTGAGACAGAGGAGATTGGAAACAATAAGATTGGATGAGATGATATGGAACAATGAGATGGAGACACAAGAGACAAAGCAAACATGAGAACATAGGTAATATCAAGACTACTTTAACCAACACTACTCTATGGTTTAAGTATCTGCAGGGGGAACTCCTCTAGTAATGTGGGTCTAAGGCTGGACTGTGCAGAATGGGTCTTGGGTGTGGTTGTGTGGGGCAACCTGAGATTGGTAGCTGAGTGTCAGTAGTGTTTGATGCATCTTCATGGTGCATGATGGGAAAGGTGAAGGGGGGTTGAACACTCAGGGAGAATCAGGAGGATTACAGAGTCTGCTGGGGGAAGTGTTGGGGATCTTCAGAGAAGTGTTGGGGTTTGCCAGAGGTGGCACCAAGGGAAGGAGAGGGAAGGGGAGGGTCATAGGTGTTGGGGGAGGGAGGGGAGGTGCTCCAGGCTTGCTGGACTTGGTTGGGTGGAGTCTGGAGGGGAGGAAAGGATTTGGGAATGGGTTGTGACAGCTTCACCTGGCTCTGGGAGCACAACCCCAAAGTAGATTGGGCCCAGGGCAAGATAACCATGAGCCAGTGCCCCTGAAGGTGCACCACCTGCACCACCAAGGTCAAGGAATAGCACTGGGCTGAGGTTTGAGAGTGTGCAGCCATTCAGGCTTGCTGCATTGGTCATCTCCCCTTTGCAGATCTAGACCTTTTGGATCCCCTGCCCCTGGCATTCCCCCATGGAGAGGCCCCCTACAAGGACAACTGGAGTAGTGGAGGGGCCCCAGAGGAGGATCTAGGGGGGGAGTTCAGTGGCTCATGTGACTCAGAACTCCTGGATGAGGTGGTGGAAGTTGGAGACCAGATATACACCACCACCCTATGCCCCCCACTCTCTATTGCAGAGATCCAGGCCAGCCAGACCACCTCTCAGAGACTGTCCCAGGCCTTTGCTGCAAACTCTGTGCCCCAGGAATTCCAGGACATTGTGCTTCCATATCTACATGCATTTGAGGACATGTTTGCCAAGGCCTCTTTCAACTTGCTCCCAGAGTGTAAGCAGTGGGACCACATCATCAAATTAATGCCAGACTCCAGGCTGGCCAGCTGTAAGGTATACCCTCTAGCACCAAAGGAGCGGGACAAACTCAATATCTTCCTACAGGTCTGGTCATATCTGCCCCTCCAAATTCCTGATGGCTTCTCCAGTCTTCTTCATCAAAAAGAAGGATGGCTCTCTCTGACTGGTCCAGAACTACTGGGTTCTTCATGCCATGACTGTGAAGAACTGCTACTCCCTCCCCCTTATCTCTGAGCTCATCAATAATCTCCAGGGGGCATGGTACTTCACTAAATTGGATGTCTGGTGGGGCTACAACAATGTATGCATTCAGGAGGGGGACAAATGGAAGGCTGCCTTCTGGACCAACTGGGGATTGTTTGAACTCCTTGTCATGTTCTTTGGACTCACCAACAGCCCCACCACCTTCCAGACAATGATGAATGACATCTTCTGGGACCTCATTGCTGAAGGCATGGTGTGTGTATACCTTGAGGAGCACTGCTGGGTCACACACATCATCTTGAAATGCCTCCACCTTCACCAACTCTATCTCAAACCAGAGAAGTGTGAGTTCAAGCAGACCTGGATTGAGTATCTCAGGTTGATCATCTTGCATGGAGCTGTGGAGATGGACATGGTGAAGGTGGCAGGTGTGGTGGAGTGGCCAGAGCCCAAGAACAAGAAGGAAGTGCAGGCCTTCCTAGGTTTTACTAACTTCTACTGGAGGTTCTCCAGGATTTCTCTCATCATGCCTGACCATTGTTTGATGTTACCACAAAAGATGCTGCCTGGAGCCAGGGTGCCCTGGAGCAGACAGCCTTTGACAATCTCAAGTGCACTATCATCTCTGGACCTGTGCTCCTTTTCCCAGACAACAACTCTCCCTTCTAGGTGGAAGCCAACAGCTCCAACTTTGCCACCAGAGCTGTTCTGTCACAACAATCCTGGGAGGATGGAAAATGGCATCTGGTGGCCTTCTACTCCAAGAGCCTGAATGTGGTGGAGTGCAACTACAAAATCCATGACAAGGAGATGTTGGCCATCATCTGGTTCTTCAAGGAGTGGTGACATTTCCTGGAGGGCACACAGCATAAGTTTGAAGTGTGGACAGATCACAAGAACCTTGAGTACTTCTGGATGGCTGAGAAGCTCAATCACTGGCAGGCCTGGTGATCCCTCTACCTAGCCAAGTTTGACTTCTCACTGCACCATAAGCCAGGCTGGAGTATGGGAAAGCTGGATGCCCTGTCCTGGAGAGCTGACCATGGCACAGGGAG
>JAGGAV010000481.1:0-12345 GCA_017657295.1 Termitomyces sp. DKA64
CACACCTGGCCAGGGAGCTCCTTAGACTTGTTCTCTTTGGATCTCCCTCTGCCAGGTGAGTAGTTATGTCCATAGACCCATGTACAGTACTGAATAGACTTTGGATCTCCCTCTGCCAGTTGTGTGACTTAGCCACAGCCTCCAAAGGTCACCCTCACAGTGGAGGTGGCTGGAGCAGAGGCAGGTGCCTGGAGTGCAGGAATGGGGTACCAGAGAGGTGGCAACAGGGGTAGGGTGGTGAGTTGGGTGCATGCAGTGTAGTTCCCATCAAATCTCAATAAGCTGCTACTGATCTTGGGCCACCTTATACCAGGAGGCAATCTGCTCATCATCCAGGTAGCCCTCAGCAAGGTTGTCAATGCATTCCAGTAGCACAGAGTGCAAGCCATCCCAGAATGTGAGGCACAGTTGGAGGCTGTCAGGGTAGGCTGCTTGCTTGACTAATGCCCAGAAGGAGTTAATATACTTGTCCAGCATCTGTTTCCCCTGCCCATACTGTTCCCAGTCATGTAGCACTAAGGCAGTGGTTTTGGTGGGGTCAATTGGAAAGAACTCCACCTGGAAGTCCTTTTTGAAGGCTGCCCAATCCACAAAAACTCCCAACACCTCTGGGGCATCAAAACACCCATAGCATATAGGTGGAGGCATGTCCTGTCTTTATGTACAACAAAACCCAGGCTATTTTCAGTGCATCAGAATCAAAAGCATCCCTACCAAGATGGATGTAGGTGAGGCAGGACTGGAGGAAACACTCTCTGCCTGAGCAGTTGCCATCATATGCATCTGGAAGCACAGGGCAGGGAATGTATGCTCCGAGGGCTACTGGAGCTGCTGGGAAGGTGATGGGAGCCACTAGGGGTGTTTCCACAGCCAGGAGTGGCATGGAAGTAGGGGTCAGGCACTCTAGTAGTGCCTGGAGGGACTGGGAGATGAGTTTGGTGGTTTGGCAAAGGGTGGAGAGTTTGGTTGTGTGATGTGTGAGGGAAGATTGGGTCAATTGCACCTGGTTTCCTAGGTGTAGAAGGCAAGTCCAGGCCTTGTCCTGAGGGGCCAGGGCCTCCAAGAGAGTATCTAGATTGGCAAGCTGAGACATAGAATTCTGTAGGTGCTTAAGCCTGGTGGAGAGGCAACAGATAGGGGCTTGGAGGTTTTGTGCAGGCTATGAGGGGCTTCCAAACCAGGATAGGAGACTTCTTCTGCTGTAAGGGCAACTTCTGGAAGCAGTGGCTAAATCACACAGCTAGCAGAGGGGAATCCAAAGTATATTAGAGATGTAATAAACAATACAAAATAGTAACTAATCACCTAGCAGAGGGGAATCCAAAAAGAACAAGTCTAAGGATCCCCTCTGCTTGGTGCAGTGCATCAACAGATGGCAGAGGCATGGGAACAGCTGTGTAGGTAACTAGAGATAGCCAAAGTGCTCAACAAGAGATCATGGAGAGTTTTGGGGGTCTCCAGAGATCTCCAGGGACCTGTACAATGCCCAGGAGCCATCAAACAAGCCTTGGGGGAGCAGAACTGGGCAAAGAGAGTCAGTGTTGGACAGGGGCAGAGGTTAGAAGGGGTAGTCTCCTGACAACACCACTCCCAAGTAGGGGGGCCCCACACCTGCCCCACCACATCCACAAACTGTTCTGGCATCATCTCCAATTGTGGCACCCTCTGTGCCTGTGGAACCACCTGGGCCATCTCCAGACCCAGTACTGGACAAGGGGGATAAGCTGCAGACAATGGGGCCAACTGAGCCAATTGCCCTGAGGGTTGACCTGGGCAGAACTTGTGGAAGGGCTGGCCACCACCCAGGACAGCTCTATCCAACTGAATCAGTAACTATGGAGCCACAGAGGCAATGCACTTTTACTGACAGTACATAGTGTTGACTTTTTGCCTATCCCAGCACCAGTCAAACTTCTGGCAACACTCATAATCCTCCCACACCTTAACACAAATCTTGTCTGATGGGGGAGGAATTGGGGAAGCAGGAGATGAGGATGATGGAGGGGATGATGACATGGGAAATTGTCAAGGGAAGTGAAATGTGCCCTGACCCTTTTATTTTCTCCTGGGGAGCTTCTAGGTCAGAAAGCCATCACACTTTGACTTTGATTTCCATGCCACCCCCAACCCCAGAGATCTCCCTGCATCTCAAAGGGTCTTGATGTTGAAGGGGGGGTGATGTCATGACCTGTCCCCAGACCCCTGCCTCACCCCCAGACTTTACCCAACCAAGACTTTAATGTGGGGATGGAAATAGAGGCAGGGTTAATCAGGGAAGTTGAGGCAAGATGAGAAACTGAGGGGAATAAGACAAGATGAGACTTAGGAAATAGACAAGAGACAGAGACAAGAATGGAAACTGATAAGATGGAAACTGATAAGATTGAGACAGGATGAAATCAGGAAACAATGAGATTAGAATGAGACAACAGGGAACAAAGAGATGGAGACACAAAAGACATAACAGACACAAGAACATAGGTAATATCAAGACTACTCTAACTAACACTACTCTATGGTTTAAGTACCTGTGGGGGGAACTCCTCTGGTAATGCAGGTCTAAGGCTGGACTATGCAGGGTGGGTCTTGGATGCAGTTGTGTGGGGCATCCCAAGACTGGTAGCCAGGTGTCAGTAGTGTTTGATGTGTCTCCATGATGCACACCAGGAAAGGTGGAGGGGGTTGAACACTCAGGAAGAGTCAGGCGGATCACAGAGTCTGCCAGGGGAGGTGTTGGGAATCTCTGGAGAAGCATCAGGGTTTGCTAGAGCAGGTGCCAAGAGTAGGGGAGGGCAGGGGAGGATCATGGGGGTTTGTAGGGGTTGGGGGAAGGAAGGGGAGGTGCTCTGGGCTTGCTGCACTTGGTTAGGCAAAGTCCAGAAGTGAGGTGATGGTAGGGATGGGTTGTGACAGTGGTGGGTTCTTCTTGTTGCACATAAAAGGAGCAGGCAGGGATCAAGGGGTCTTCAAAATGGCAGGGGTTTGGGCTGGTGTGAATCTTGTCAAGCTCTTTCTGGAGGCCAGCATCAATCCCAAGGATACTCCTGACATTCTTGGGGAGGGTGCCCTGCTGACAGCACTTGTAGAAGTCCAGAAGACAATCTGCCCAGGTCTCCAGTGTCCCAGAGATATTTTGATGTCCCAGGCTGACAAGGAGGGCTCTTGCTCATTTGGTGCATTCAGCAGGAGCTAACCAGAGAGAGTGGAGGACCTTGTTGTGCTGTTGGATGTAGGCTTCAACCCATTGCTGTCTAGGAAATGGTGGGGCTTGAGCAGGGAGAGCAGTGGAGGGTCAAGGCCAAGGGGGGAAGTAGCCATCAAATTGTTCTGGGGGGACTGGGGCTACAGCAGGAACAGGATAGGCATAGTAGGGTCTGGGGGGAAAGGCTGAGGGTACCAGGGCTGTGGGTGCCCAAGGGGCCAGGGGAGTGTCCAGCTGCAGGTGGGGGTAGCTCCCCTTGACAGGATACAACAAGAGGCAGCACCAGTCTGGGGGTGGGCCCTGACTGACAAACAGGCTGTAAGGGGTTGAGTTTGGGTCCAGGGCCCAGTACCATGGAGTGGGGGTGATGTAGTGGTTGGGCATTGGGTAGAATGGAGGGTAGTAAGGGTTGGGTACTGGCCTATCATAATAGTTGGTTAGATAGCTGGTAGGCAGGTATGCAGGATTGTAGTTAGACATTGGCAACAGGGTAAGGGGAGAGTCTTGATATTATGTCAGGTTCCACTAACCATGGGGGCTCAGCTGCACTGGGCAAGTTCCTTACTAGGCAGACATGACATCTATACTCATGATCCCATGCTTCAGCAAGCTCTGGAAGAGTGGAACCAAGTAGGTAAAGGAGGGAAGGGTGGTCCAGGGAGGTCTGGGGTACTCTGGTAGGCTAGATGGATGAGTAGAGTGGTGGACAAGGGGGAGCAAGTATAGTGTGGAGCTCCAGAGTCAAAATATCAAGAGCATGGTGAACTCAGGGTTGGATTCTGAGTTGAGAGTGTGGGGATTTTGGAGATTATGGCATGTAAAAATAGAGTCAAGGCAATGGGAAGGGAGATGAACATAACCTAGAAGTCAAGATGAGATGAGAGGACTCAAGGAAAATGAGGCAAGGCAAGACTTAGAAGATAGAGATCAGAGATGGAGACAGAAAAGTAAACTGATAAGACAGAAACTGATAAGATCGAAACAGATAAGATTGGATGAGATGATATGGAACAAAAGATGGAGACACAAGAGACAAACAGACACAAGAATGTAGGTAATATCAAGACTGCTCTAACTAACACTACTCTACAGTTTAAGTATCTGCAGGGGGAACTCCTCCAGTAATGTGGGTCTAAGGATGGACTGCATGGGGTGGATCTTGGATGTGGTTGTGCAGGGCATCCTGAGACTGGTAGTTGGGTGTCAGTGATGTTTGATGCATCCCCATGATGCATGCTGGGGAAGGTGGAGGGGGTCAAACACTCAGGGAGAGTCAGGGGGATCACAGAGTCTGCTGGAGGAAGCATTGGGGATCTCTGAAGAAGTGCCCAGGTTTGCCAGAGCAGGCACCAAGGGTAGGGGAGGGTAAGAGAGGGTTGTCAGGGTTAGGGGGAGGAGGGGAGGTGTTCTGGGCTTGCTGCACTTGGTCAGGCAGAGTCCAGAGGTGAGGCAGGGTCCAGGGACAGGTCATGACAATTGGCAAGGCACCATTCCCACAATGGGAACCTGACCCTTGGGAAAGGACCCCGAGGAACCCTAGAAGTGCCCTCCTAAACCCCCAAACCCTCATTAAAGCACTACTATGTTGCCCATGGGAGAAAGAAGCATTATCCCAGGACTCTAATGCCTCAGCCCTACACTCCTGCTGCTCTTTCTGCCAGAGGATTGGCCATCATAGTCGTAACTAGGGACAAAAGAAGACCTGCAATGAAATAGGTGGTCCACCAATCCTGCTCCCTCTGACAATCCTGCTCCCTCTGACAATCCTGCTCCCTCTGACAATCCTGCTCCCTCTGACAATCCTGCTCCCTCTGACAATCCTGCTCCCTCTGACAATCCTGCTCCCTCTGACAATCCTGCTCCCTCTGACAATCCTGCTCCCTCTGACAATCCTGCTCCCTCTGACAATCCTGCTCCCTCTGACAATCCTGCTCCACCTGAATTGCCTTGTACAATAGCCAATCTACCACATTGTTGCTGTCAGAAGGAGGAAGAGAAGTCTCCAGTGAAGACAACTGCATGACAATGCCTCAGGGAGACTTGTTCAACAAACTCTTAAAAAGCCATCTAGGAGATCTCCATGGCTCCCATGCCCACCCCTAAACATCAACTACCATGCCTTTTTTTGAGGGTCTCAATGCTTGGAGGGGAATAATGTCAGGACTCCACCAATTCTGCTCTAACACTCTGTCAGCATCACCAGTCGCCCCAGAACCACCCCTGCCCAATCCCACACCTCATGCCCTGCCCCTGCCTATGCATCACTGGACCACTGGCTCCAGAGTTCCCTTCAGACTGGACCCCCCACCACAGACACTTGCAGAGCCTGCCTGGGATTGCTTCCAGTCACTGCAGTGCCTTGCCTGCAAAACCCTGCCCCACCAACCTTCCTTGAGAACCCCAAGTATACAGCCCTGCCATAGTCAGTAGGTAGTCTATATATTACCAACATTTCCTTATCTCTTCCTAGTTATTTGTTTTCTTTCTCTCTCTCTTCCCCAATTCTATCTGTTTCTCTTCTCTCTCTGGCATAGTTTCCTCAGTCCATAGAATCTTCCCATGGACTTCAGCAACCTCCACCTTTGATACAACATCTCTGGAAGCTTTTATAGTCTCCAGATCATTTCTGGAGTAACCGTACATTCTATTCCAGTCATCTAACTAGCAGGTTCTTGCTCTCAGAGGTGAGCCCCAAGGTTCTTGGACCTAAGTACATCCAATTGGTTTGTTGAGGTGAGGACAACTGATCCTTTGATAGGCATCTATTGTCCAGTGGGGACAATAATCAGCTTTCAAAGTGTGAGGGTCTGCACTACAGAGGATATCACTTTAGACTGCAGTTGGTGAGACAAAAAAAACATACAAAACAACATAACCATCTGGTATCTTGGACCTCAAGTCACATACAATACTTGCATGGTAATCAATAAGTGCACCTCAAATGTGCACTTGAAGGGTGTGATTATAGTACATCTTACATGGACTCCAATGTCATTTCAAGGTTGTATCAATCATTTAGTCAATAACATCTGATGAAGGGCTGCAGTGGCTCAGCTAGCACCATTGCAGTTTCCACAGGGATCACATGATCTTCCAAGTGCAAGGTTGGGGGTTTGACTCCTGGCTAAGTGTGCCTGTGTGGAAAACACCTGACATCTAACACCATGTGGGTTCTTCAATGCCACCAACCCTCATGTGACTGAATAGGAAGGCTTTGTTGTGTAGGCCAAAAGTGAGTGACCAATCAGCACAATGACTTGATGAAGCAACATGACCACCAGGCTCATGTCTGGACAGAAAAAAAAAGGGTTCCCTGGCTTGATGGATTTGGGAAAGTTTCAATTGCTGACCAAGCATGTCATGGTATGAGTGGGCTGGGAAAATAAGTGCAAAATATGCTAAGGGCAATTGCTGAAGAATCATGTGATATGCTGGTTAGAATTGGCACTGGTGTTGAACTGGGACCTGAAATAATGGTTGTGCTGACCTAATCCATTGTTCTGTAACATGGGGGTTTCAAGGCTGGCTGGGTCTGGGCATGGGGAAGGTTTAGAGTGGTGAGACCTTGGCTGGAAGAACCAGCTCAGTGAAAGACCTGATATGCAGAATTTCTGGCAAGCATTGCCAAAAGTAGACAGGACTTGGAAATTGGGATGGCATGTTATTGGCAGATAGTATGGGATTTAAAGGTGGGAAGATAGTATGAACTCCCAGGGACCAAATTGTAGTAAAGTGGCTATAAGGCATAATTAGCATGCTTGAAGAGGCATCAGGTCAGAGTACCCAAAGGATGTGTCTGTAATTACCACCCCCTTATGTACTGCAGGTGCTAAAACACTAGAGTTCCAGGTGACATGTAAAAATAGCACTTGAAGGAAATAAAAATGGCAAATCAATCAATCGATTAATCTGATGAACTCACATATTTCCACTTTTATTCATATTTACTAAGCCCCAAAGGGACAACAGAACTGCTGGGATAATCTGATATGTGTGTTAGGGTCATGGAACATGGTTGAATGATAATTCATGTGCCAGGAGGAGTTAGAGTCAGAGAAACATCATCAAATTTTGATTATACGTTTTTCCATGTTTTTCTTTATTGTCATATGCATCCTCTCTTGATAAACCCGTGGCTGATGCCTGCCACCTCAGGTTGATCTCAAAAGGAGTCAATTATCAGTCACTCAGAAAACTTGAAACACAATCTCAAGTTTCCCTGTCCCTTCTCCTTGCTCTCTCCTAGTCTAAATATCGACCATTCATTGATACAAGTATCAAATAAGCCACAATAACCTTTCCACAAGTTGTCAGACTATCGAAATGAATGAAAATATATCTCGAGCTCTTATAGATCTGCCGTCTATCGTGAAATCAACAGAATCTCAATCATCGGGCTCTCCAAAATGTTTCCGGACCAAGTCTAGGTCAAGTGTTGAGTTTTGATAGAGCAAAACTTTGAGCATGCCTTCATAATTTCCAATAAAATTCGGATCCTCTTCCTGGTATGTCTGCGTTGTTACACCAAAGTCAACTAAGACGGCATGATCGACTTGAGTCGCGGGATTGGTATAAAGAAGTATCTGTCCACTATGTCAGTCGCGTTGGCTGATGTCGCCGACATGAAGAATGCGGGCCGCATGACGACAACTTTCAACCTGGAAGTCGATGACGAGTTGGTCCAAAGACCATGAGAGTACATCCATACCATTTTAATCTGTCTCTCGTGACTCAATAATGGTCCTATGCTTGAATCGACCTCCTGCGCTTCAATGTACTCCATGGGAATGCCATATAGAACTGTCCCATTGGGTAGGGTGAACTGCCAGACCAAGGTATCAGTAGATTTCATTTGAGATGTCAACAAGCAAAGCATTTCTGTACCATATGGACACCATAGAACCAGGGAACCACCGATCCTTGGACTGGTCGAAGTTTGTCGTACGCAATAATTTCGTTCGTGATTAAGGCTTCTGACATAATAAGTGAACGAAACCAACAAGATACATGATCTTCCTTCATCGTATCAGCGTCAGGTTCTCGCATAAATACTTGAAATCGGTCGTCAAAGAGCTTCAGACAGAGATTGGGTGACGATGTCACCGGTCGGTTGTCGATCGATATAATTTGACAACGATACACAGTGCATATGCCACGTTCTGAGCCCGGTGAGATAATATCTCGGATCTCAACAGCAAAGGATTTATTGCGCATGAAAGGCTCCAAAATACCGGCAACCTGTAGAGGCGAGGGGCGTTGTGTTTCCTTCATATGCGCAATCGTGTCCATCGGGAGTCTGGTAGAGTCAAACGGATACAGCGGGCGAAGAGGAGGATGAACAGAATCGAGCGTGTTCGTAACAGCAGCAAGAACATCATTAGGATTAGCGACATGTCAACGGAAGAATTGGAATGCTTTCGGTTTATTCCGGAGAAGTGTTGGGATATCAAAATCAGAATGACGTTGGTGGATCGCATTGACTTGATCATCACTTAACATGACCGCATCAGGATTCTGTGGTGGTCCCTCGGGAAGATCAACGCTGAAGTCACAATCGGGACTATCAATCCAGTATCCCAGAGAAAGCGATCCATTTATGCATGCTGCAGTAATGACTTGAAGAGTCAGAGAGAACTGCGTCGTTGAGACTCTCTCGAATTTCGGTTGAGGATGAGTTTTCGATGGAGGAAAAAACACGGCGAGATCCTCAAAATCTGTCACGATGATCATCGTACAAGGGACAGTTGAGTCGTACTCAAGAGCTCAAGACAGGACGCATGCTACCGAAGGCGAAATATCGTCGCCAGTTTGAAATAAATTATCGGGCTATAGAATTATGCAGGTCCGAAATCGTCTTTCTGAAGCTTATAGTGGCGTCCTTACCAATGCTAGAACCATGACAGAACAAACTTCATTAGGCCAGGAAAGTGCCCCTGTTGAGAACACTGCTCCATAGACAGCTGGACAGCCAAGGCACACATAACAATCACTTACTTTCGTTCAGTTTGAAACTGTTGTATTTCAAAGCTCCGAGTGATCGAGAACGTAACCGGTTGAAAACACTTGCTAAAGGTTTCAGAAGATAGTCTAGATATTCGTTCGGGAGAAGACTAGAGGGAGAAGCAAGAGGGAACAACACAAATTGTTTTTGACCCTGCAATACGTTGAGAAACAGATACGTACTTGGCCAACTTTGGAGTCATTCATTGGCCAAAGAATGTTTGGTTTCCCGATGGAGCGGAGATCACTCTGGAGACTTCGAAGATCACTCTGGAGACTTCGAAGATCACTCTGGAGACTTCGAAGATCACTCTGGAGACTTCGAAGATCACTCTGGAGACTTCGAAGATCACTCTGGAGACTTCGAAGATCACTCTGGAGACTTCGAAGATCACTCTGGAGACTTCGAAGATCACTCTGGAGACTTCGAAGATCACTCTGGAGACTTCGAAGATCACTCTGGAGACTTCGAAGATCACTCTGGAGACTTCGAAGATCACTCTGGAGACTTCGAAGATCACTCTGGAGACTTCGAAGATCATAAGACACCAGACTGTTATCTCGTGAGCGTTTCCATTGTAAGGAGGATGAGGAGGGAGCGGATGCTAGCTGCGACGAGGAATTAGTGGGTTGTGACCAGAGTGGGGGTGGAGGGCGAGGTCCGGAAAAGATTTCACGAGGTCGCTTCCAAGTCGCAGAAGACATTCTTAAGCGAAGACGTGCAGATGAAGTTGAAATTCGATCGATGAGATTTGTTCTCTCGAACCCGAGCATCCCTTTCGAACGAAGTTGTTTTTGTGACTTTGATTCGAGTTGAACGCCGCGTGGTCACGGAGGTTCAGGGCCTTCTAACTCCGACTATCTAGTATTGAGGAGTTTGTAGAACCACCAGGCAAGGTCTTCTCTTGTTCTCCTCCGAAATGCAATCATTGATCGATCAAAATTTCAAATGTTTATGGTGGATCCACAGGCCTTCGGAAGCGTGCGAGTCTTGGTACCATTTCTCGACAAAAGAAGCCCATTGCATACTGGATTTTTCTCTTTCTGTCATTTTTATAATCTTTCTGCATCTATATTAGGAAAACTGGGAATTCATAAAAGGACGCCCCTAAATGCAGCCCAACATTTCGTTCCTCAACATGATTCCAGTTACCTTCAGTTCAGCTACCTTGCGCAAAAACACGTTACGTCCCAAGTCATGGATACGATTCGCCGCGCGATTGTATCAAATGAAAGCGTCATCTTGAATGGTTTGAATTTGGGAACGACACTACTTAGTTTAGAGTCTGTTTGTAAGTGTTCCATACTTACTCTTTGATTGCTTCGTCATTTTAAATTTCTCATGGTCTAGTCCTCAGGATCAGTCTCCGAGCGAGCGTACATATTGGCCAGTTGATGTTCTGAAGAGAGATGATCAGGACATAGACAAACCTGTGGCATGCGTTCATCTATATCAAGACAATTACAATGTGAGAATTACCATGCAACCCCGTGCCCGAGCTGTAAAGGTAAATATCCATATCTGGAATCAAGCCATAATTTCTGACTTGTTTGCATTAGGCTTACGATGCGCTGGTGCGTGCAGCCGAGTCAAAGAGGAAAGCTGAGCGTGATGCAAAAAAAGCAGAGGAGGCAGCGATCCGTGCTGCCCAGGCGTGGAAGGGCTATATCAATGAACGGGATTGACGATAAATTAATGTACTGGGAAAGAGAGGACCGGAACTCACACCGTCAATTAGCCGGTTTTGTAAACGTCCATCTCGCCTAGAATAGATCGAGGTTTGTCCGCTGTACTCAAGAAATCGAGCCATGGTGACCTATTCGCAATGGCTGTTTGAAGTCCCTATCGATGGACAGTGAAGCGGCTGACTTACGTCGGACGTCGCGAGCTCAACAGACACCCGACGCTTTTGGTTCTAATGCGGGTTCAAGTCCAAAACATCGGTTTCCCACTCAAGCCGTGTCTAAATCCACGAGCATCGGGCATGAGGAGCATCGAGAAGTGTTAACGATTATCGATATGTCAGCACCTCTTCATGCAGAGGAAGACGACACACCGCAGATTCAGAGTAATAAGCGCTTGCGCGCTGGGGCGATGGCTGACATTACCTCCGGAGGCTCGGACACCGATGGGGACACGAGTATGACGATGGACCCAGTTACGCCGCCGCGGAAACCTGGCCAGAGTGCGCCGGGGTCGAGTCGACGCAATAGTTCAGTGGGTGGAAGAGGGAAGAGAATAAGCAGTTCGTTTGAGGCTACTGGTGTGATCAGTGAGCTCTATTTTTCCGTGTCTTTGATTCTCATGCAATTCGTCGCAGCACAACCACATAACTCTGTCGCGGACACGTCATTCTATAAACATATAGACTTGGACCTTCCAGACTCTGATCGAGTCCGGCAACTCCTAATCTGGTGTTCCGCCCGTGCAGCCGCTGCGCCCTCCGCTACCGCTTCATCATCTTCAACCTCGCCTCCAGACCCGCCTCTACCAAAGCTCTCAGCAGAAGCTGAAGTGGTACTCGAAGAAACACAAGAAGACATCGTGCGCAAGCTTGCTGAACGGCGTGTAGATCTCAGTCTTTTCGACAGGGGCTCTGATATCAATCCAGGTGTGGTGTTGGCAGAGAATAAGCAGAATGTGACGAATCGGACGTGGGAGGGACGTGGAACGGGGTCTATATGGGACACATCAAGAGGTGAGCCAACCCGACCTTCCACTTAGCTTTCAGTCTGTTCTGATTGTACATATTCCTTACCACAACAGTGCGGAAAAACAAGAAGAAGCTTGGAAAAAAGTTTCCTATGCTTATGATGCCTACGCTCGTCGCGTACGATCTAACATCGAAAAACGACGAGCCGATCTCAGGATCCCCGTCCCCGTTCCCGGCTCACCGACAACAGGTACAGAGCCGAGTAAGGATACACCCTCCGCCAAAGCACAGGGAAAACAACGTGCGCCGAGTCTTGGACCGCGCGAACAGGATCTGCCGTCGAGTTTTCAGACTGGGTTTAGGCTCGCGAGGAAGATGCTTGCGAAGTCACGCGTGCGGCGGAAAGCGCTCAACCCTGACCACGATCAAGACCAGACCCCTGGTGCGGGACCTAGTACACTGAAGGGTGTGGATCCGGATTCTCGGCCC
>JAGGAV010000482.1:0-12331 GCA_017657295.1 Termitomyces sp. DKA64
GTGATATAGTGGTTGGACATCAGATGGAACATGGGATAGTAGTGGTCAGGAACTGGCCTACCATAGTAGTCAGTTAGATAACTGGTAGGTGGATATGTGGGACTGTAGTTAGACATTGAGAACAGAGTAAGGGGAGAGTCTTGATATTATGTCAGGTTCTGCTGACCTGGGGGCTCAGCTACACTGGGCAAGTCCCTTACTAGGCAGACACAACATCTAAACCCACAATCCCTAACTCCAGTGAGCTCCAGAAGAGTGAAATGGGGCAGGGAAAGGAAATAGCAGAGGTCTGGGGAGGTCCAGGTTGTTCCAGTGGATTATATGGGGAGTGGAGTGATGGGCAAGTGGGGGACAAGCATGGTATGGAGCTCCAGAGCATTAACACAAACTTGGCAAGTCCAGGTACAAGTACAAAGAGTCTCAGGAAGCCAAGACAAGACAAGTGATGGGAACAAGACAAGGCAAGACTTGGAGAACAGATGAGAGACTGAAAATGGAAACTGATAAGATCAAGACCAACAAGATGGAAACAGATGCAATTGGAAAAGGATAAGATTCAATGAGACAATATGAAATAGAAAGACAGATACATGAGAGATGTAACAAGCACAAGAATGTAGGTAATATCAAGACTACTTAACTACTACTACACCACAGCTCAAGTACCTGCAGGGGGATCTCCTCTGGGACTGCAGGTCTGAGGTCAGGTCATATGGGCAGGTCTCAGGTGTGGTTGGTCAGAGCATCCCAAGACTGGCTAGTCAGGTGGTAGTATTGTCTTGATATGTAACCATGATGCATGCCAGGGGAGGGTGGACTTACCTGGACACTGAGGAGATGTCAGGGGAATTACGGGGGTTGCCAGAGAAGCATTGGGGCTTTCTGGAGAAGCCCTGGGAGTTGCCAGAGCAGGTGCCAGGGTTAGAGGAGTGTCATGGAGGTTGGAGGGGTGAGGGGGATACATTCCAGGCTTACTGGGCAGTTTCAGGGGAGGTCCAGAGTGTGGCAGGGGTTCAGGGATGGGTTGTGACAGTGTCAGGTGGAAGCCTGGGTAAGCTGGTGTCTTATGATGGCTTGGATACCCCTGGCTAACTGACAGTCCAGTGCATTACTTGTGCTTGTCATGGGGAGGCATGCAAGTTTGAGAGGCCAGTGGTGGGGTCCACTGTGACTCCTCTATGTGTTTGCTGTGTTGTGCAAGACATGAGAAGTGTTCTGTTTCCTGGGAGTGGCAAGTAGTGAGCATTGTGGCAGAGCAGGAGTGGGACCAGGAGTGGGTCTTGGAGTGGTTGGGGGAGGGGCAGAAGGATCAAGTGTCTGGAGGTGCATTGCAGACCATGCACTCCAGGGGTGAGGGGGAGGAGTGACCCTGGGGGAAGATAGGGCCACTGCAGGGTGGGCACAGGAGGGGGCCCCATCTTCTAGGGACAAGGGGAAGTGCAGGGCATCTTCCCCACCAGAGGTGGGGCTGAGCAAGAGGCCCCAGGGGGAGGTGGCAATGGCTGGCCCCTCCAGATCCCATATGTATTTGCTGGCATTGGGGGTATTGGTGGGGCACTGCCAGAGGACCTCTGATCCAGTGCTAGGGGCAGACATAGAGGTATTATGATGGCAGGTGGCCAAGTTGGAGGGGCATTTGGCAGTGCAGGGAGAGTGGCTCTAGGAGGCCTGGGAGGAGAGTGAGGTGGCACAGCAGGATCAGGAGGTGGTGTGGTGGGACCAGGAGGCAGCATGGCAGGATCATGAGGCTGCAGTGATGGAGGTCAGTGTGAGGGTTCTGGAGGCTCAGGGTCTGCAGGAGCACTTGGGACAGTTGGAGATGTGATTTGCAAGGGTAGTGGAGTGGCAGGGAGCTGTGGAAATGCAGGTGCATTGGGCAGATGCAGAAGCAGGGAGGAGGCAGGAGGAGTGGTTGGCAAATGAAGCCATGTTCAGCCAGAGTGGTGTTATGCATAAGTTCTGTCCTCCCCTCCCTTGGCCTTGCTGACATTCCTCACTAGACTGGGTCTGGGAGCATTGGATCCTGTTGGATGGGGCTTCTACCACCCTTGTGTCAATCCAGGATGGGTTGGGGCAGATGCCCAGGGACCTCTCTCTGGAGTTGAGGCAGGGGGTAGACCACATAAGGAGGCTACTGGCAGGGCATTGGCAGAGGAACTCTGTGGAGCCTGGGTCATGGTGGGAGGTGGCAGTTGATGTGGGGGAAGTCCTCCCAGGGCATGTAGAGAACCTGGTGGTGGTGACAGCCCAAATAAAGATTGATCTGACAGGAGAGGGGTTGGAGAGGGTGATTCTGGGATAAGGGCATGGGGGTTCCAGCCCTGAGGTCTAGTCATTTGCAACTTCATGGACTCTTTCTTGTTGCCTCACATTATACTTGTACTTGTAGCTTATACTTGTACTTGTAGCAATTGTAAATAATGATTTCTTGCTGTCTTAGTGTCATTTTCAGCTTATATAATGGAAGATGAGAAGGGAAACATAGGTGATACTGGTAGGAGTTGAATCCCTGCTAAATCCAGAGGTGGGGGTTATGCCCACTGATGCTGTCTGTATATGCTAGTCCCAGGGATTCCAGGGCTTGGTGGGGTGTCATTGGTGGAAGTCCCCAAGCTTGGCAGGGGCTCCAGAGAGGTTTTTCCAGGGTTTCCAAGTGTCATCCTCAGATCCATAGCCCTTCCAACAGACTGTCACAACCCACAACCACCTCCAGGCCCTGGACACTTGTCAGCCATCCCAAGAGGCCTTGTCAACAACCCCTGGGACACTCCCTGTCAGCCCTGGCACCCTGGCACACCCACCATCAGCCCCGGTGCCCACCCTGCACCAAGACTCCCCAACCCCCCACCTGCCTCACACCGAGATCCCCCGACCACCCACCAATCATCTGGCCTCCTGCACAACCACCCCTTAATGCCCTGCATGATCACCTCTGGCACCATTCAATACCTTGGGAACACAGCCCCACACACCAGCCCTAATCAACACCTCCAGGACTGAACCTCCCCGATGCAGTCCCAGACCTCACTATTTAAACCCATAGGTAGCACTCCATTAAAGTAGTCTTGATATTACCTTAACTCTGTTGTACTACTGTGTTGTACAAGCTGGCCTGTCATGTTTGCTTGACAATCTACTCTTTTTCCCTCAAATGTCTCCTGGAACTCTAAGTCTTCTTTTCTATTTGTCTCAGTCTCCTGGCCTTTGTCTCAGTCTCTTGGTTTTCCCCCTCATCCTCTCCCTCGCTCCTAGACTCAGCCCAGAGCCCCTCCTCTTCTCCCCCCAACCCTGGTACTTTATCCAAGTCCTAGAACCCCTGCACACTCTCCAGAGTTCAGCTGGACCTCTTGCCCACACTCCAGACTACTCCCACAGACCTCGAGTCTGCCTAGTAAGGACTTGCTTGCCATTGGAAGCCCCCATAGTCAGCAGAACCTGATATAATATCAAGACTCTCCCTTACTCCATTCTCAATGTCTGCCTACAACCAAAACTACTATGTGGCCGGCTACCAAACTGATGCCTATGGCTGCCCCCTATCCAAAAATTACAACCACAGCACCCCCCAACCCTCATATCCACCCCCACCCCCAGAGGCCTACCCCACACCTTGCTTCTGGGCCCCTGACCCCCATGGAGCCCTCTATAGGCCTTCCATCAGCCAGGAGCTACCTCTTCTGGACTAGTGGATGTACGCCAACATCCTAGCCACAGCTGGCTCCTACAAGATTATTCCTGGCAGACTCCTGGAGACTCCCTGGGGGCCCCCTCTTCCCCATGCCAGTAGGGGACCCTTTGCACACTGGCCCTACCTGACCCAACCCCAATACTCCCCTTTAACCTCCAAAACTCCCAACCCTGCCTACTTCAATTGACCCCACCCTATGGCCAGACCCTCATCTAGACCCCCATCCTTGCCCTTGGAACAATGAGCCAAGGACTACTTCTGCCAACAAGACAAAGTCCTCCATGTGCTCCACATCTCCTCCAAGGAGTTCTCCTGGTGGATGCGCGGCCTCCTGGTAACCCTTGGCCAGGACAACCTTAATGGCACCCCTGAGGAGTGGGCCTGCCAACTCCTCCAGCTCAATGAACAGTACCATAGGGGAACTCTTCCCCTCAACACCAGAAGGACCTTGCAAGTGGACCCGGCAATCTGCAATGAACTCCAGTTCCTCATTGACGAAATCCACACAAGCCCAAATCCTTGACACTTCGAAGACCCCCTGGACCCAGCCCAGTCCTTCCATGTCTAGCAGAACAAACCTGGACAGGGACCCAGGGGAACTACCCTCCCCTGGACTAACACTAGCAAGAGAAACTCAACACCGCCTCTGCCACTCTACAATCTCTGAACTCAATCAGAGGCCTCTTCGACTAATCTGCTGCCCACACCATTGGCTTCTCCACCTGCCCCCAGGCCTACTCAGTGCTCAACACCTTCAACACCTGGGGGCAGGCAGCAGGAGGAGACCCCCCTGCAGGACCCAGCCCTGCCGCCGAGGACGACAACCCTTCAGATGACACCCTTGCCTATATCAACAAATCCCAGGACCAGGAACCCCCTCCCGGACCCCCAGGCAACCCCTCTCTAGTGACCAAAGGACCCCATGACCTCCCCTCATATGGATCCCAGACCCCCCTGGGGCCGGGAGGCATCCTCTCACTTGCACATTCCCCCTCAACCTCAGTTTGGGCCAGGACCTTCTCGGGCCCCCTTCAAGCCTGTACCCCTCCAAGCCACCCCCAGCCAAGCCCCTCCTTAACCTCCACCACCACCCAGATGACTGCCTCCCTCAGGGCCCCTTGGATCTGGAGCCCCCCCCTACCCCCATGCAGGGAGCCCCTCAATGGGCCCCCAGCCCACTCCCAGGAGGGAACAGACAACCCCTGGGTAGGGGACCTCCAGACAGGCCTCCAGGAGGATGGGGAGCTGCCACAGATGCATTCCCCCCTCAACAGGGAGGAAACCATTATTACTACTACTATAATGCTGCTTCTCCCCCTCAAAACCCAAACCCCCTGGATGACACCCAAGACACCTGGAACTACAATGCCCTCCAGTTTGCCCTCTGACATGCCCTGCCCCAATGCATCAAGGACGTCCTCTGCCTTGCACCCAAACAGACCTCCTACAATGGCTACAAAGCACTGGTAACTCAAATCAACCAACACTATTGGGAGGACCACAATGAGTATGCCAATCTGTGACCCCAATAAAACCCCTCAGGAGGAACCCCCTGGAAGAATGGCACCCCTGGGAACCTGGCCACCCATGCCTGAGGGAATCCTCCACCTACAAACTCCAACCCACACTCCACCCCTGGCTGGGGACCTCTGAGCTCACCTTGTATCCTGGGGCCACACCCCCAGGCAGCCCTCAATGCTGCCAACCTCGACAACACCCTGGACCCCCTCCCCAGAGACCCAGACACCCCCAAACCACCTGGCAATGACCCCAACAAAGAAGATGAGGAGGAAGCCCTTTGGGCTAACTAGGTCTGGAACCTCAACCAACCCTGGATCAACGTCCCTGAGGAGGTTCAGAAGCAATAGTGCTGGAAGGGCACTTGTCTCCTTTGCAGGGAACCAGGCCACTTCATCAGCAGCTGCCCAAAATGCCAAACCATGGGACAAGCCATATGGACCCTCGATGGCAAAGAGTGTGACTTCAAATTCATGGAAAACAACCCCATGATTTAGAACCTGAGGACATTCTAAATTGCAGCACTCACTTCAATGTCTTCTCCCCCTTGGTCTCACACATCCATGCCACAGCTAACACTACTTTGGACACTCTTGCAAACTCCACCCAACCTTCCTGGGCCCTGCTCCCCCAGACCACCCTGGCCTCCTCTCCAGAGACTGTAAATACCCTCATGGACAGTGGCACCACTGACAACTTCGTTGACAAAGCCCTAGCAACACTCGTCCCCCAACCTCCTCAAAAACTCCCCTTCCCTATACACCTCTGGCTCTTCAATGGGAGCACCTCCTTGGCAGGAAACATCACCCACTTTGTATAAATGCTGGTAATCTTCCCCTCCAGCACCTGCCAGACCATCCAACTCCTGGTCACCAAGCTGCATGCCATGGCCCCACTTATCCTCGGACTCCCCTGGCTATGGACCACCAACCCCCAAATTGACTGGAAAAACCTCACCCTCTATCTCAACCATGACCAAGAACCTCTGACCCAGAGGGTACCCCAGGCCCCCCAGAGGGACCTCTCAACCTCTGATCCCAGTCCCTCTGATCTTTTGTAATCCACATTAGCCTCGGCAATGCCACCAACCCCCTCCTGGCCCTTGTTGACAGTGAAGCCACCAGGATGTTCGTTAGTGACAGACTAAACCTCTGCCACTCTGAGCTGTCCAAGCCCCTTGAACTCCAGCTTTTTGACAGCAACAAGGCAACCTCTGGCCCCATCACCAAGAGTCACGCCACTACCCTCACCCTTGACAATGACCTATAGTTCCTGGCCAACCTCCTGATCACCCAACTCCCCAAAGCTACCCCCATCATCTTGGGGCTCGCCTGGCTCCATGAGGTTAACTCCAACATCAACTGGAAAAACCTCACCATGACCTTCCCTAACCCCAGGGCTAACCTTACTACCATCTGCCTCTACTCCCAAACCCCAGAACTCCCCAAAAGCCTAATTTGCCCCTCAGCCACCTCCCCCAGTTTTCTCTAAACATTCCCTAGAACCACTACAAAGGCCTCAACTACCCCTCTAGAAGCATTTGAATCCTGCGAGTTGACCCCCTTGGACCCACTTGACCCCCCAAAGCAACCCTGCACCCAGACATCAAAATCATTGGAGCCACCCCCTTTGCTCACCTCCTCTAGGATGGCACCTCTGCTTTCCAGCTTCAAATATCCCCAACATTGCCTCAGCAACACCTCCAGGCTGGAGATGTGGGCCCTGGGGCCCAAAAGGAAGAAGACATTCTCAGAGAGGTGGTCCCCCCTGAATACCATGAGTTTGCTGACATCTTCTCTGAGGGGAATGCCAAGGACTTCCCCCCGCACTGGCCTTATGACCATAAAATTGACCTTAAAGATGGCACAAGCCCCCCCCTCAGCAAGGTCTACAACATGTCCGAGGTGGAGCTCCGGGCACTCAAAGACTACCTCAATGACATGCTGGGGAAAGGATTCATCTGCGCCTCAATCTCCGCTGCTGGAGCACCCATGCTCTTCATCAAAAAGAAGGATGGCTCTCTTCAGCTCTGCATTGACTACCAAGGTCTGAACAAGATCACCAAGAAAAATTGATACCCCCTCCCCCTCATCGGGGACCTCATCAATCACCTCCAGAAGGAGAGGGTCTACTCCAAGATCGAACTCTGGTCTGGGTACAACAATGTTCAAATTGCCCTGGGACAAAAATGGAAAACTGCCTTCCACACCTGCTATGGCCTCTTTGACTACTTAGTGATGCCTTTTGGTATGATGAACTCCCCTGCAACCTTCCAGTACTTTATGAACAACATTTTTCATGACATGAATGACATCTTCATCATTGTCTACCTGGACAACATCCTGGTCTACTCCAACTCCCTTGATGACCACTGGGACCATGTCTGGCAGGTCCTCAAGTGACTCCAAAGCCACAACCTGCATGCCAAACCAGAGAAATGCTCATTCCACACCACTGAGGTTGAGTACTTGGGAGTGATCATTATCCCAGACGGAGTCCATATGGACCCTTTGAAGGTCCAAGCAGTCCTTGACTGGCCCCCCCCAAAGAATGTCAAGGAGGTCCAGTCGTTCCTTGGGTTTGCCAACTTCTACTGATGCTTCATTGACAACTACTCTGGTATCACCAAACCCCTCAATTGACTCACTCACAAGGACTCCCCCTGGGACTGGGATAGTAAGTGCCAAAGCATGTTCTGCCTACTCAAGGAAGCCTTCACCACAGCCCCAGTCCTCTGGCACTACAATCCCACCCTGCCAGTCATCCTCAAATGTGATGCCTCTGACTATGCCATTGCCAATATCCTCTCCCAAATGAGCCTGGACACACAGGAACTCTAGCTGGTGGCCTACTACACCTGGTCAATAATTCCGGCCAAACTCAACTATGACATCTACAACAAAGAACTGCTTACAATAGTAGAGGCCTTCAAACAGTGGTGGGCCTACCTGGAAGGCACCCCTCATTGAATTCAGGTCTACTCAGATCACAATAACCTCCAATACTTCACCACCACCAAACTCCTCAGCTACCAGCAGGCCCAGTGGTCCAAAATTATCTCAGAATATGACTTCACCATTCAATATCGACCAGGACACCTTGGAGCCAAGCTGGATGCTCTCACTTAACAACTGGACATATACCCCAAAAAGTTCTTTGAGGCAGAGCAGAATGCCTTCAACCACCATGTGGTGATTCCCCCCAAACACCTAAATGCCATACTGATCATTCATAAGGAAGGCATTCTCAAACAGATCCAAGACTCACCCCTGGATGAATACTTTGCCCAGCACGACCCCCAGAACACCTCTGCTGACCCATCCCTAACCAACCATCCCTTCACGCTCTCCCCCAATAACAGAATGCTCCTCCACGAGGGCCACATCTATGCCCCGGACAATAAAACCATCCACCTCAACATCCTCCAACAGCACCACAACCACAAGCTATGGGGACACCTGGGAATACATAAGATGCTCCAACTCATCTCCTGCACTTACTTTTGGCCAGGATTGAAGAAGGACATCACCCAGTATGTCTGAGCCTGCAAGGCCTGTCTCTGGGCCAAGGTTCCCTGCCACTAACCCTATGGACTACTCAAGCCCCTGCCAATTGGATGACGCTTGTAGTCCTCGATCTCCATGGACCACATCGTCGAACTCCCAGAGTTCAAAGAGTTTGATGCCATCCTTGTCATCATCTGCCACCTCACAAAACAGGGAATCTTCATCCTGTGCCACACTGCCAACAATGCCCTGGGATTCTCCCAGCTCTTTCTGGAACACATCTTCTCCAAATATGGACTCCCTGACAACATCATCTTGGATTGTGGACCCCTGTTTGTCTTGAAGTTCTGGATGTCCCTGTACAAGGCCATCAGTGTCAAGACCAACCTCTCCACTGCCTACCACCCAGAAATTGACAGACAGACTGAACGCATTAACCAAACCCTGGAACAGGACCTCCAGCTCTACATCAACTATCTCCAGAATGACTGGTGCACCGAGCTGCCCCTGGCCAAATTCACCTACAACAACATGCCCCACTCCACCACCAGAGTCTCCCCCTTCTTCGCCAACAAGGGGTATCACCCCCAATGGACCCTCTTCCTCCAGGACATCCCCTCCCACATCACACACAAAGTTACCCAGGATCTCCGGGACCTCCATGAGTTCCTCTGAGAGGAAATTGACATGGCCAACAAGTCCTACTCCAAGCATGCTGACCCCCGGCATAAACCCACACCCAATTGGACCCCCAGAACCCTGGTATGGCTTGATTGCCACAACCTCAGGACATGCTGACCCTCCTTCAAGCTTGACCACAAGCAATTTGGCCCCTTCAAGATCACCCAGAAGGTATCTTCCCATGCATACAAGCTTGACCTACCCCCAGGACTGAGGGGACTCCACCCCATGTTCCATGTATGCCTCCTCAAGAAGCACAACCCTGACCCCTTCCCGGGACAATGCCCAGGATGACCCCCCCTGTCAAAGTGGACAACAAGTACCATTTTGAGGTCAACTGCATCCTCAACTCCTGGGTGCTCCGGGGTCGAGTACACTATCTTGTTCAATGGACAGATTATGGTTCTGAAGATGACACCTGGGAACCCTTCCAGAACCTAAAAACTGCCCCTACCAAGCTCCAGGACTTCCACAAGACACACCTGGACAAGCCCTGTAACCCCCAGGGCTAAGGACCTCACAGATGGCTTAGTGGGCATAACCCCCACCTCTGGATTCACCAGGAATTCAACTCCCACAAATAAGCCCCAAACCCCTCCTCGCTTCTCCCCCTCCCCCCTCAACAAACCCTCAAATTACAGAGAACAAAAACCCCATTTATAGGCTAATCTACATTATGGTACATTGAACAAGAATCAAGAAAACCCTGACTCCCCACACCCCACAAACCCTACAACCTCACGAGGCTGGGGGTCCAGAACTGCCTGCTACCCCTTTGCCCCCTGACTCCCTTGCCCCTGCTGCTGCTGCACTTGCCAACAATGCCTCCACCAACTCCAGAACCTCCATCACCCTCTGGTTGTGAGAGGGGAGGGGCTCCCCAGCATCTGCTGCCACCTCCAACCATGTGCCTGAAACAATGGGGTTCCAGCAACAATGGGCCATGAGTAAGGCCCCCAGTTGGCTAACCCTCTGCCCCACCTCTGTTGGAAGCACCCCCAATGCCTAAGCCAAACCCCTCTGGATCAGAGCATGGGCGGAGGCCCCCTCATCCAACAAGAGACAATGCTCCTGGGCCCACCCTAAAGCAATCAGTCTAACCCCAGACACTCAAAAGAGGGTGCACTTATGCATCCTATCCCTGTTCATCACTGCCACATTACCCACCAACCAACTCCTTCTCCTGACCAACCCTGCCTGTGCAGCCTCCACCCTCTCCAGCAACTGCTGCACCTCCTCCACACTAACCCTGGAACTCCCTGCCTTGGGCTCCCAACTGTTCCCCTGGCCCCAGCATGCCCTCAATCCTGCCACCTTGTCCTCCAACACCATCCGTATCCAGAGTGCCACATCCTGCTCTCCCTGCAACTCTTCCCATGCCTGCCACTTCTGCTGCAGCTCCTTGTAGACCTCCTGGAGCCTTGTCAAGAGATGTCATTCCTGGACTTTGGCCTCCTCCACCATGCACAGCCTTGCACTCTCCTGCCCATGGGGAGGGGCCTCAGGAAGGGGGCGGGCCATCCCGGGGGAGAAAGCTTGACTTCAGGACCCCAAAGGACCTGCAGGGAGGGGACTGGGAACCCCCTCGCCTAGGGGCCCCAGGGCCCAATGCATGTGTTTGGAGGGAGGGGGTGAACTCTTGTCTAAGGAACTGGATACAGCTTAGCGCTTGTCCTTGTCGTGCTGGGACCCCTGTGGAACCTCCTTGTCCAAGGAAGTATACACTGTCCGCCTCTTTCCCTTATCACACCAGGGAGCCTGTTTGTCCAACAAGGAATGCGGCCATTAAATGGGGGCCCATCACCACCCCTGCCCCCCTCAGCTCCCACCCTGAACTCCTAACAGTCTGGCAACCCCACCCCCCTGCACTCCCCTCCCCTGGGAAGTTGGAACCTCCACCCACTGCTCCACCACCCAGCCTGCATCCCACTCCTGCTCCTCTGCTATGCAGCAGATCTTCCAGGCCTGAACCATGGAGCACCACTCATGACAAGTACGACATGCCACACACATCAACATGTCACATTGGGACCCCACTACTGGATCCTCAAAGACACAAGGGACCCCCCTACAAGCACAGAGTGCACACTAGAAAATGTCAGCCAATGGCCACAAACCTAATAAACAACCCACTGGACCCACACCCTCACACCAAGCACAAGCAGGAGGCCCCCAAGGGCAACTCAGTGTTGCAGAGAACTGCTCCAGCATCATGTCAGCCTGGGGCACCCGTTGCAACTCAGGGACCACCCAAACTTGGCCCACACCCAGAACAGGACACTCAGAATGCAACGACAAGGTAGGGGGACAGGGTCAAGGAGCAGAAGTCAAAGCAGGGGGAGGAGGGATGGTCCCAGTCCCTGAAGAAAGGAAGGGGGTCAGCAGGCACTGGCTATGCAACAAAGGCACTCACGTGCAAGCTCATCAAGGCATAACCAATCTTGCTGCCACTCATACTTAGCCTGGCGCTGATCATATGCCTCCCACATGGCCACAGAATTCTTGCCTGCTGGGGGAGGAGTTGGGAAACGTACAGGCAATGAGGGACATGACATTGACAGAGGACAAGAAGGAACTCCAATTTTTTTTCCTTACCCTGGTTTTCTGGCTGCCCCCTTGATGGCATCAGACTTCTAATTCACTTCTGACTCCCATGAAGAAGAACACTGCTGTCAACCCTGCCTTGTGGGGACTCAGTGCTGAAGGGGGGATGATGTCATGACCTGCCACCACCTCCAGGCCCTGGACACTTGTCAACCATTCCAAGGGGCCTCATCAACAACTCCTGAGATACTCCCTGTCAGCCCTGGCACCCTGGCACACCCACCATCAGCCCTGGCGCCCACCCCACACCAAGACTCCCCAACCCCCCACCCACCTCACACCAAGATCCCCCAACCACCCACCAATCATCTGGCCTCCTGCATGACCACCCCCA
>JAGGAV010000483.1:0-12297 GCA_017657295.1 Termitomyces sp. DKA64
GAGGCATACATCTCATCTGCTGCTTGACTAAAAATCCTCCTCCAGACCTGGGAGGGGGGCACAAGTGCCACTCTCCTCCAGGGCCAACTCTAGTGCCAGCTCATCTGGTGAGGGATCTCTGGCAGCATCCTTCACAGCCAACAGCTGCAGGAGGAGCTCCTCCTGCTCTGCTGTAGAGAGGTAATATACCTCAAGACCCAACGGGCAGTGCTGTGTGAAGTGCCCAGGTTTTTGGCATCTCTGGCACAGTAGTGGCATGGAGCAGTACTGTTGGGTGGCATCAATGTCCATGGGGATGCCTGGCAGTAAGAGTCATAGTGCAGGTAAACCTAACAGCAAGGGTTGTGGGGTTGAGGTGGCCAGAGCAGAGGCAGCTGCTGGAAGTGCAGGGATGGAGTACTGGAGAGTGGTGATGGAGGCAGGGTGGTGAGTTGGGTGTGTGTGGCATAGCTTCCAATGAATCTCCATGAGCTGCCACTGATCCTGGGCCACCTTATACCAGGAGGTAATCTGTTTATTGTCTGGGCAGCCCTCAGCAAGGTTGTCAATGCATTCCAGTAGCATGAGATGCAAACCATCCTGGAATGTGAGGCACAGTTGGAGGCCATTGGAGTAGGCCACTTGCCTGACTAGTGCCTGGAAGGAGTCGATATACTCGTCTAGCATCCATTTTCCTTGCTCATACTGTTCCTGGTTGCATAGTGCTAAGGCAGCAGTTTTGGTGGGGTTGATCAGAAAGAACTCCATCCAGAAGTCCTTTTCAAAGGCTGCCCAATCCACAAAACTCCTGACACCTCTAGAGCATCAAAACACTCATAGCATGTAGGTGGAGGCATGTCCCATCTTCATGTACAACAAAATCTAGGCTATTTTCAGCACATTGGAGCTGAAGGTGTCCCTACTGAGGTGAATGTAGGTGAGACAGGACTGGAGGAAATGCTCTCTGCTGGAGCGATTACTATTGTATGCATCCAAGAGCACAGGACAGAGAATGTGCACTTGGGGGGCTACTGGAGCTGCCAGGAAGGCTGCAGGAGCTGCTGGGGTGCTTCCATGGCCAGGGGTAGTGTGGAGGTAGGGGTCAGGTGCTCTCATAGTGCCTGGAGAGACTGGAAGATGAGTTCAGTGGTTTGGCAAAGGGTGGAGAGTTCAGTCATGTGATGTGTGAGGGAAGATTGGGTCAATTGCACCTGGTTCTCTAGGTGTAGCAGGCAAGTCCAGGCCTTGTCCTGAGAGGCTAGAGCCTCTGAGGGAGTATCTGGATTGGCAAGCTGAGACATAGAATTCCATGGGTGCTTAAGCCTGGTGAGGAGGCAACAGATAGGGGCTCAGAGATTCCATGCAGGCTATGAGGGGCTTCCAGACCAGGATAGGAGACTTGTTCTGCTGTAAGGGTGACCTCTGGGAGTGGTGGCTAAATCATGCAGCTAGCAGAGGGGAATCCAAAATATATTAGAGATGTAATAGACAATACAAAATAATAACTAATCACCTAGCAGAGGGGAATCTGAAGGGAACAAGTCTAAGGATCCCCTCTGCTCAGTGCAGCACATCAATGGGCAGTGGAGGCATGGGAACAGCTGTGTAGATGACCAGAGATAGCTGAAGTGCTCAACAAGAAATCACAGAGAGTTCTGGGGGTCTCTAGAGATCTCCAAGGATCTGTAGAATGCCTGGGAGCTGTTGAATGAGCCTTGGTGGAGTGAAATCAGGCAAAGAGAGTTGGAGTTGGATGGGGGCAGAGGTTGGAAGAGGTAGTCCCCTAACACTCACAGGTCCAAGGCCAGTCTGCATGGGTTGGGTCTCAGGTACAGTTTGTTTGGAGCATCCTGAGATTAGTTGGTTGGGTGTCAGTAGCATCTGATGCATATCTATGATGCATGCTGGGCAGGACAGAGGGAAGGTTGGAGTTTTCCAAACACTTGGGGAAGGTCAGAGGAAGTTGTGGAGCCTACTAGGGAAAGTGTTTGTTAGGGGACTTCCATTTCTGACCTCCACACCCAACCTACACCAACTCTGCTTGACCCACTCCCATTCCCCAAGGTTCATTCAACACCTCTGGAGTGCTCTTCAGATTTCTGGAGATCTCTGGGGGTCATTCTCCTTTTCTGGAAACCTCTGAAACTTGCTGCAATCCCTTGTTGAGCACTTTTCTAAGGTTAGGGTTAGCTCCAGTTGTCTGTACAGTTGTTCCCATGCCTCTGCTGCCAGCTGATGTGCTGCACTGAGCAGCAGAGATCCTTAGACTTATTCTTTTTGGTTTCCCCTCTGCTAGGTGATTAGTTACTATTTATATTGTTGGTTACCATTTCTAATATACTTCAGATTCTCCTCTGCTAGCTGCATGATTTAGCCATTGCTTCCAGAGGTTGCCCTTACAGCAGAACAAGTCTCCAAACCCTGGTTTGGAAGCCCCTCATAGCCTGCACAGAGTCCCCAAGCCCCCTATCTGTTACTTCCCCTCCAGGCTTAAGCAGCCATAGAATTCTATGTCTCAGCTTGCCAACCTAGACACTCCCTTGGAGGCCCCAGCCCCTCAAGACAAGGCCTGGACTCACCTGCTACACCTAGAGAGCCAAGTGCAATTGACTCAAACTTCCCTCACCCATCACACAACTAAACTCTCCACCCTTCACCAAACCACTGAGCTCATTCCCCAATCCCTTTAGGCACTACTAGAGCACCTGCCCTCTACCTATCCATCATTCCTGGCAGCAGAACCACCCCCAGTAGCTCCAGTAGTCTTTCCAGCAGCTTCAGTAAACCCCCAAGTGCAGATCCCCCATCCCACACTGCCAGATGCATATGATGATGACTGCTCTGGCAGAGAGCATTTCCTCCAGTCCTGTATCATCTATATTCACCTCAGCAGAGATGCCTTCAACTCTGATGCACTGAAGATAGCTTGGGCACTGTCATACATGAAGACTGGGCATGCCTCCACCTATGTGCTATGGGTGTTTTGACACCCTCGAGGTGTTGGAAGCTTTGCAGATTTGGCCACCTTTGAAAAGGACTTCTGAGTGGAGTTCTTCCTGATTGACCCCACCAAAACTGCTGCCTTAGTGCTATGCAATTGGGAGCAGTATGGGCAAGGGAAACAGATGCTGGATGAGTATATTGATCCCTTCTGGGCCTTAGTTGAGCAAGCAGCCTACCCCAATGGTCTCCAACTGTGCCTCATTTTCCAGGATGGCCTGCACCCCACACTACTGGAACACATTGACAACCTTGCCAAGGGCCATCTGGACAGCAAGCAGATTGCCTCTTGGTATAAGGTGGCCTGGGATCAGTGGCAGCTCATGGAGGGTTGATGGGAGCTATGCTGCATGCACCTGACTCACTGCCCTGCTCATGCCACTACTCTCTAGTACCCTGCTCCTATACTCCTGGCATCTGCCCTGACTCTGGCCACCCCTGCATTGTGACCTTTGCTGTAAGGCTTACCTGCACCATGATCCTTGCCACTGGGCATTCCTTTGAATGTCAGTGCTGCCTGACAGCATTGCCCCATGCTGCTACTATGCTGGAGATGCAAAAAACTGGGGCACTTCACACAACACTGCCTGTTGGGTCTTGAGGTACATTACCTCTCCATGGCAGAGCAGGAGGAGCTCCTCCTGCAACTGTTGGCCACAAAGGATGCTGCCAGAGATCCCTCACCAGACAAGCTGGCACTGGAGTTGACCCTGGAGGAGAGTGGCACTTGCACCCTCCTCCTGGGCCTGGAGGAGAATTTTTAGTTGAGTGATGGATGAGATGTATGCCTCCATCACCAGATACTAACAGGTTTGCATGTCTGTTGGTAGAAAATGAAATTGCCTTTCTCAATATTAACAACTCTAAGACAAAAGAACCTCAGTCTTCCCCTACAGACATACAAACACCCACTCTGGACCCCAAGGCAAGCTCCCTGATGCCAGTTAGGCTCTGTTTGTGCTGCTGGCCTGGGAATGCCAACTGCTCTGGCAGTATGTAGTGGCCACAAACCCTTTGGTGAACTCCTTGTGCCTTAACATGAAGATTGAGACCACAGACACTCAGAAAATCCACAAAGTCACTGCCCTCCTGGGTAGCAGAGTGATGAGGCTCTTCCTGGACTTGGAGTTTGCAAAGTGCCACAGCTTGACCATGCAGCTGCTTTCCAGGCCCATTCTGGTATTCAATATTGACAGAATGCCCAATGAAGCAGGTGCCATTAGCTCCATGGTAGATCTTGTCTTCTGCTACTGGAACCACACCAAGCATGCAGTCTTCACTATCATCAGCCTAGGCAAGCAGGACATAATCCTTAGTTTTACCTAGCTCTGAGAGCACAACCCCAAAGTAGATTGGGCCCAGGGTGAGGTAACTATGAGCTGGTGCCCCCAGAGGTGCTCCACTTGTACCACCAAGGTCAAGGAAGAATGCCAGGCTGAGGTTTGAGAGCACACAGCCATTTGGGCTTGCCATGCTGACCATCTTCCCTTTGCTGATCTAGACTTCCTGGACCCCCTGCCCCTGGCATTTCCCTGTAGAGAGGCCCTCTACAGGGATGACCAGTGTAGCAGCAGAGCCCCCAAGGAGGAACTAGGAGGGGAGTCCCATGGCTTGAAATCAATGCCAAACTCCAAGCCTGCAAACTGTAAGGTCTACCTGCTAGTGCCAAAGGGGCAGGACAAGCTTGATGCCTTCCTGCAGAAGAACCTGGACTCCAGCCATATCCATCCCTCCAAATCCCTGATGGCTTCTCCAGTCTTCTTCATCAAAAAGAAGGATGGCTCTCTCTGACTGGTCTAGGACTACTGGGTTCTTAATGCCATGATCATAAAGATTCACTACCCCCTTCTCCTCATCTCCAAGCTCATCAATAACCTCCAGGGTGCACAGTACTTCACCAAACTGGACATCTGGTGGGGCTACAACAGTGTGCCATCCAGGAGGGAGACAAATGGAAGGCTGCCTTCCAGACCAACCAGGGATTATTTGAACCTCTTGTCATGTTCTTTGGACTCATCAACAGCCCAGCCACCTTCCAGACAATGATGAACAACATCTTCCAGGACCTCATTGCCAAAGGCATAGTGTGTGTATACCTCCACAACATCCACATATACACCAAAACATTGGAGGAGCACCACTGGATCACATGCATCATCTTGGAATGTCTCTGCCTTCATCAGCTCCATCTCAAACTGGAGAAGTGTGAGTTTGAGCAGACCCAGATTGAGTATCTTGGGTTGACTATCTCACATGGAGCCACAGAGATGGACCTGGTAAAGGCAGCAGGTGTTGTGGAGTGGCCAGAGCCTAAGAACAAGAAGGAAGTGCAGGCCTTCCTAGGCTTCACTAACTTCTACTGGAGGTTCATCCAGGACTTCTCTCATCACACACAATCACTGTTCTGTCATGACCTGTCCCTGGACTCCTGCCTTGCCTCCAGACCTCCCCCAACCAAACCCAGCAAGCCTGGAGCACATCCCCCTCCTCCCCCAACCTCTACAACCCTCTCCTACCCCTGGTGCCTGCTCTGGCAACCCCCAATGTCTCTCTGGAGATCCCAATGCTTCTCTGGCATTCTCCATGATCACCCTGGCCCTCCCCTAGTGTCTGGGTAACTCCAAGTCCCTCCACTCTCCCCAGTGTGCATCATGATTACACATCAAGACACTACTGACACCTGGTTAGTCAGTCTTGGGATGCCCCAAACAATCATACCCAAGACTCACCTGCATGGTCCAGCCTTAGACCTGCAGTCCCAGATGAGTTCCCCCATAGGTACTTAAACTGTAGGGTAGTACTAGTGACAGTTGTCTTGATATTACCTATGTTCTCATGTCTGTAACATCTCCTGTGTCTCCATCTTATTGTTCCATATTGTCTCATTTCAAATCTTATCAGTTTTCATCTTATCAGTTTCCATTCTCATCTTCATCTCTCATCTGTTTTCCTAAGTCTCATTTTGTCTTTCTCAGTTTCTCACCTTGTCTCAACTTTTCCACTTATGTTCAACTCCCCTCCTATTGCCTTAACTCTACCTTTCCACTCCATAATCTCTGAAACCTCTCTGTGCCCTCAACTTGAAGTTCAACTCCAAGTTCACCATGCACTTAATATTTTGACTCCAGAGATCTGTACTGTACTTACTCCCCCTCATCCACTACTCCCACTCCTCTGTCTAGACTACTGGAGTATCTCAGACTTTCCTGGACCACCTTTCCCTCCCTCCCCCACCTAGTTTCACTCTTCCAGAGCTCACCAGAGCCTGGAATCATGAGAGTAAACATTGTGTCTGCCTAGTAAGAGACTTGCCTGGTGCAGCTGAGCCCCCATAGTTAGTGGAACCTGATATAATATCAAGACTCTCTCCTTACCCCATTCCTAATGTCTAACTACAATCCCATATACCCACCTGCCAGCTACCTAACCAACTATTATAGTAGGCCAGTACCTGATCCCTATTACCCTCCACCCTATCTGATGCCTGATTGCTACATCACAGCCACTCCACAGCACTGGGCCCCAGACCTGAACACAATTCCCTACAGCCCATCTGTTAGTCAGAAAACAACCCCAGACTGGTGCTGCCCCTCATTGTACCTCATTGAAGAGACCTACCCCTGCCTGCAGCCTGACACTCCCCTGGCCCCTTGAGCACCCACAGCCCCAGTACCCTTGGCCTTCTCCCCCAGACTCTAGTATGCCTATCCTGTTCCTGCTGTGGCTCTGGTCCCTCTGGAACAATTTGTCAGCTACTTTCTCCCTTAGCCTTGACTCTCCACTGCTCTCCCTGTCCAAGCCCCACTCTCTCCTAGACAGCAATGAGTTAAAGCCTATGTCCAACAATGCAATGAGGTCCTCTGCTCTCTTCACCTAGCCCTTGCCAAATTTGCCAAACAAGCAAGAGCCCTCCTTGTCAGCCTGGGCCACCAAAACATCTCTGGGACACCAGAGACATGGGTGGATCACCTCCTGAATTTCTACAAGCACTAGCAGCAGAGCACCCTCTTCAAGAATGTCAGAAGTATCCTCAGAATTGATGTTGGCCTTCAGGAAGAACACTGTGCCCTGGTTGACAAGATCCATACCAGCCTAAACCCCTGCCATTTTGAAGACCCTTTGTCTGCCTGCTCCTTTCATGTGCAATGAGAAGAATCCACCAGGGCCCAAGCCAAAGCCCTGGCCCCCATTCCTCACCAGCAAGAGGAGCTCAATGCCACATCTGACATCCTGAGGTCTCTCAACCCTGCCAGAGGGTTATTTGACCAGCCCACTGCCCACACTCTGGCCCTCTCCACTTGCCCCTGGGCCAACTCCATTCCCAGCACCTTCCACACCTGGGACCAGCCCACTGAGTCCAAATGCCTCATCTAGAAACTCCCCCAACCCCTTCTCCCCAATGATGACCTCACCTCCACACATACCCTCTCCTACATCAACAAGCTGGAGATCCCCAGCAGGAAACCTGCCCCTTGAATAGGAGCTCCTGAGCTTCCTAGGGATTGACCCCCTCATGTTGACCTCTGCCCCTCCCAGGAATATGCCCTGCCCCTCTGCAACAACCCCACACTCCCCCTCCAACAGCCTCTTAGCTCTGGAACCCTCAGAACAGCTCTGCCCTATGGACAACTTTCTCCCTCAGTGCAGAGGCAGGAATAACTACTACTAAAATGCCCAGGATGATACACATAACACACTGGCCCAGGAAGGGAAGCTCAACATTCAGAAACTGGAACTCTTCAACAGCCAAGACCCTCGGAAGTGGCAAACCTTCCTAACACAATGTCTTACAATGTTTCAAGCTAAGCCCATCACTTTTCAGCTTGAGAGCTCATGAGTGGCCTTCACTGCCTCCTACTTGCAAGGCATTGCCTTTGATCATTACATGGCACTGCTCCAGTTTGACCCCAACAACCCAGTACTCTCCAATTGGCCTGCCTTCACACAGAAATTCTCCAGTAAGTTCAGAGTATTTGACACTGTAGCAGAGACAGAAGAAAACTTGTACAACCTCTAGATGCATGACAATGAATGATTTACAACCTTTATTATCCAGTTCAAACAGGAAGCCTACAAGACAGGATGGAACTACAATGTCCTCTGATTTGCCCTTTGCCACACCCTCCCATGACAGATTAAGGTTGTCCTCTCCCTTGCACCCAAGCAGCTCATGATACAAGGCTCTTGTCACTCAGATTGACCAGTGCTATTAGGAAGACTGGAGCAAAAACTAAGGCTTGTGAAGCAACTGGAACCCCTCCAGCAACCCTGGCTGACAGCCCAGAGTGACCAACAACCCTCAAACCATTGCCCCCATGATGCCTGCTAACTCTGTGCCCTGCTTTTCCTCTGGATGAGGCCTAGCTAACATGACTCAACCCCCCAGACCTCAACCCCCTGCTCAGCTTAACATCACCAACCTTTGCAATGCCTCAGACCCTCTGGACCCTGAATCTGATGACTTCCCAAACCCAGACAATCCCCTGTACCCCATGGATGATCAAGAGGCCCTGTGCACCAACTGGATCAAGGATTGGCCATGGATCAACATCCTGGCAGAGACCCAGATGCAATGACAGAAGGAAGGGGCATGCATTCTATGTAGTGAGCAGAGCCATCTCATCAATGATTGCCCTAAACACCAGGTTATGGGATGTGCTGTCTAGACCATTGACAGGGAAGACTGTGATTATCAGTTTACAGAAAACAACCCAGCAGTTTAGGTTACAAAGATGCACTAAATTGCAGATCAGACCCCAACATCTTTGCCCCAGCTACTTTCCTCTGCATGACAGTAATTGCTCCAGACACCCTCTTGGCACACCTCCCCTTGCACTCTGCCCACAACCTCCTCCTCCACACCACTCTCCCCTTCTCCCCCAACTCCATACCCACCCTGGTCAACAGTGGCACAACAGATAACTTCATTGATGAATCCCTAGTAGCACTTGCTCCACAACCTCTCTGGTGACTCCCCCTCCCAATACCTCTAAAGCTCTTTGATGGTGATCTGACCTCTGCTGGCAACATTACCCATTGTGTAGAAATGAGGATCACTTTTGCCAATGGACAACAGCAAGACCTCTGACTATTGATTATGAAGTTGCATGCCTCTGCCTCCCTCATTCTTGGGTTCTCCTGGCTCCAAACAACTAACCCTCACATTGACTGGCCTAGTCTTACACTTTGCCTCAATTGGGATAGCTTGCCTGACCTGGAATCCATCTCCTTCAACATCTCTCCCAATCCCAATGTCTTGGAAATCACCCCTGACATTTCCTAAATCCTTCCACAGCTCTGCTCACAATCTGCACAATCATTCATCATCAATGCCTACCTTGGCAACTCCCTTGCCATCCTCCCCACCCTTGTCAACAGTGGAGCCTCCAGAACATTCATCAGCAACCAGCTCAACCTCCCCCACAAGCCCCTTAACATGCCTCTGAAGCTACAGCTGTTCAATGGAAGACCTGCTTCCTCTGGAATCACCAAATTCCATTCCAGCTCCCTCACCCTCAATAATGGTTTGCAGTTCCCAACTTGCCTCCTTGTTACTCAACTTGTGAAGGCAACCTTGATTGTGCTCAGACTACCCTGGCTGCATGATGTCAACCCTGACATTGACTGGAAGGACCTCACCATGCAGTTTCCTGGCCCCAAAGCCTGCCTGGGAGCTGCCATCACTCTCTGCCCTTACTCTCCCCATGACCCCAATGACTCCAATTTGGCTCTCAGACCAGAGGCACCAGCACCTCCACCTTGCCTAAGGACAACCAAGAAAGGGAGGAAGAAGCACCCCTGCCCCAAACTCCTTTAGGCACACCCCAATGGCTTCCCCCCAACATTCCCCACAACCAGTACAAGGGCCCAAACTACCCCACTTGACCTCTGACAACCCTGGACCCTGCCACCACACCACTGACACCTGACACCATCAATCCAGAAGCCCTTGACATCAAAATCATTGACACTGTTCCTTTTGCATGGATATTGCAGGACAGCACCCCTGCCTTCCAACTCCAGGTCACCCCACCACTTCTGGAGGAGCACATCTGTGCTGGCACCACCTCATCTGAGACTCTGAAGACAGAGGAACAGATATTATGTGAAGTAGTCCCTCTGGAGTATCGTGAATTTGCTGATGTGTTTTCCAAAGGAAGCACAAAGGAACTTTCCCTGCACTGATCCTATGATTGCACAATTAATCTCAAGGACAGCACCTCCCCTCCCTTTGGCAAGATCTACAACATGTTGGAAGTCAAACTCCAGGCTCTCAAGGACTACCTTGATGATCTCTGCCACCAGGGCCCTAGTCCTTTTTGCCAAGAAGAAGGATGGCTCCCTCTATCTTTGTATGGATTACTGGGGACTTAACAAAGTCACCAAAAAGAACTGGTATCCCCTTTCCTTGATTGGTGACCTTGTTGACTGCCTCCACAGTGCCAAGGTCCACACCAGGATAGATCTCCAGTCCAGCTGCAACAATGTCCAGATTTCTCTGGGACATGAATAGAAGACCACCTTCTGCACCTGCTATGGCCTCTTCAAGTACCTTGTGATGCCCTTTGGTATGACCAACTCCCCTGCCACCTTCCAGTACTTCATGAACAATATCTTCCACAACATGGTTGACATCTTTGTTATTGTATACCTGGACAACATCCTCATCTACTCAAACTCACTGGAAGACCACTGGGATCATGTCTGATGCATCCTAGAATGACTCCAGGAGTACCACCTCCATGCCAAGCCTGAGAAGTGCTCCCTCCACACCATCAAGGTTGAGTACCTGGGAGTTATCATCACTCTGGATGATGTATGAATGGACCCAGTGAAGGTTGAGGCTGTCCTCAATTGGCTCCCACCCCAGAATGTTAAAGAGGTACAGTCATTCTTGGGTTTTGCTAATTTCTACCACTGGTTCATTAACAAGTACTCTGGCATTATGAAATCCCTCAACCAACTCACCTAGAAGGACACCTCCTGGGACTGGGATAGCAAGTGTCAGAGCATGTTTGCTCTCCTGAAGAAGGCTTTCACCTCTGCCCCAATCCTCCACCACTTTGACTCCACCCTCCCTATTATACTCAAATGCGATGCCTCTGACTATGCCATTGCCAGAATACTTTCAGAATACTTTTGCAGATGGGTTCCAACAGCAAGGACCTTTGCCCTGTCACCTTTTACACCTGCTCAATGATCCCCATGGAGCTCAACTATGACATCTATGACAAGGAACTCCTCATGATTGTCATGACCTATCCCTGAACCCCCACCCCACTCTGGACCTCCCCTGAAACCACCCAGTAAGCCTGGGATGTATTCCTCCTCATCCCCCAACCTCTACAACACTCCCCCAACCCTGGTGCCCACTCTGGCAACCCCTGAGGCTTCTTCAAAAAACCCCAATGCTTCTCCAGCAATCCTCATGATTCTCCTGACATCTCCTCAGTGTCTGGGTAAGTCCACCCTCCCTTGGCATGCATCATGGTTATGTATCAAGATAATACTGCCACCTGATTAGCCAGTCTTGGGATGCTCTGACCAACTGCACCCAAGACCTGCCCATATGATCTGACCTCAGACCTGTGGTCCTGGAGAAGATTCCCCTGCAGGTACTTAGGCCATAGTGTAGTAATAGTTAAGTAGTTTTGATATTACCTACATTCTTGTGCTTGTTACATCTCTTGTGTATCCATCTTCCTATTCTGTATTGTCTTGTCAAATCTTATTGTCTCCCAATTGCATCTGTTCCCATCTTATCAGTCTCAATCTTATCAGTTTCCATTTTCAGTCTCTTGTCTATTTTCTAAGTCTCATCTCATCTTGTTTCTATCTCTCATCTTATCTTGATTTCCTGGGACTCCCCATACTCATAACCCAGACCCACCAAGTTTGTGTTATCACTCCAGAGCTCTGTACCATGCTCATCCTCCACTTGCCCATCACTCCACCTCCCGTATAATCCACCAGAACACCCTGGACCTCCCCAGACCTCCATTATCTCCTTTCTCTGCCCTGTTTCACTCTTCTGGAGCTCACCAGAGTTAGGGATTGTAAGTCTAGATGTTGTGTCTGCCTAGTAAGGGACTCACCCAGTGTAGCTGAGCCCCTGGGTCAGCAGAACCTGACAATGATTGTCAAAGCCTTCTGGCAGTGGAGGGCCTACCTCAAAGGAACTCTACACTGCATACAAGTCTACTTGGACCATAACAACCTACAGTATTTCACAACCACTAAACAGCTCAGCCAACAACAAGCCTGCTGGTCCAAAACCCTGTCCAAGTACAACTTCACCATCCATTATTGCCTGGGATG
>JAGGAV010000484.1:0-12282 GCA_017657295.1 Termitomyces sp. DKA64
AGGCCACTAGATGCCATTTTCCATCCTCCTGGGATTGTTGTGACAGAACAGCTCTGGTGGCCAAGTTGGAGCTGTCAGCTTCTATCCAGAAGGGAGAATTGTTGTCTGGGAAGAGGAGGATGGGTCCAGAGGTGACAGCATGCTTGAGATTGTTGAAAGTCATCTGTTCAAGGGGGCCCCAGCTCCAGGCAGCATCCTTTGCAGTGAGGTCAAACAGTGTCAGGCATGATGGGAGAAATCCTGAATGAACCTCTGGTAGAAGTTAGTGAAGCCTGAAAAGGCCTGCACTTCCTTCTTGTTCTTGGGCTCTGGCCACTCTGCTATACCTGCTACCTTCACCAGGTCCATCTTTGCAGCTCCATGCGAGATGATCAGCCCAAGGTACTTGATCTGGGTCTGCTTGGACTTGCACTTCTCTGGTTTGAGATAGAGCTGGTGAAGGCAGAGGTGCTCCAAGACAATGTATGTGACCCAGCAATGCTTCTCCAGTGTTTTGGTGTAGATGAGGATGTTGTTGAGGTATACACACATTATGCCTTTAGCAATGAGGTCCCAAAAGATGTCATTCATCATTGTTTGGAAGGTGGCTGGGCTGTTGGTGCATCTGAAGAACATGATGAGAGGTTTGAATGACCCCTGGTTGGTCTGGAAGGCAGCCTTCCATTTGTCTCCCTCCTGGATATGCACATTGTTGTAGCCCCACCAGACATCCAGTTTAGTGAAGTACCATGCACCCCAGAGATGGTCAATGAGCTCAGAGATGAGGGGGAGGGGGTAGCAGTTCTTCATGGTCATGGCATTGAGAACCCAATAGTCCTGGACCAGTCAGAGGGAGCCATCCTTCTTTTTGATGAAGAAGACTGGAGAAGCCATCAGGGATTTGGAGGGGCAGATATGATTAGAGTCCAGGTTCTTCTGTAGGAAGGCATTGAGCTTGTCCTGCTCCTTTGGCACTAGTGCATAGACCTTACAGCTTGCAGGCTTGGAGTCCAGCATGGATTTGATGGTGTGGTCCCACTGCTTGCATTCTGGGAGTGAGTTAAAGGAGGCCCTTGAGAACACATCCTCAAACATGTGGAGGTACAGAGGCACAATGTCCTAGGATGCCCAGGGCATGGAGTTTGCAGCAAATGCCTGAGCCAGCTGCTGAGAAGTGGTCTGGCTAGCCTGGATCTCCATGACAGAGGGCAGGAAGTGTAGGGTGGTGGTATATATCTGGTCTCCAACTTCCATGACCTTGTCTGGGAACTCTGGGTCATGCAAGCCATGGAACCCCCCTCCTAGTTCCTCCTCTGGGACCCTGCCACTACTCTGGTCATCCCTGTAGAGGGCCTCTCTACAAGGGAACACCAGGGCCAGGGAGTCCAGAAGGTCTAGATCAGTAAAGGGGAGGTGGCTAGCATGGCAAGCCTGAATGACCATGTGCTCTTGAACCTCAGCTCAGCATTATTCCTTGACATCAGTACCACAGGTGGAGTGCCTCCAAGTGCACTGGCTTATGGTTACCTTGCCCTAGGCCCAATCTACTTTGGGGTTGTGCTCCTGGAGCCAGGTGAAACCAAGGACCATGTCCTGCTTGCCTAGGCTAGTGATGGCAAAGACTGTGCTCAGCATAGTTCTAGTAATGGAGAATAAGATCTACTGCAGAGCTGATGGCACCTGCTTTGTTGGGTGTTCCATCAATATTGAACACTGGAATGGGCTTGAAGAGTGGCTGCATGGTCAAGCTGTGGCATTTCACAAACTCCAAATCCAGGAACAGCCCTGTTGCTCCACTATCCAGGAGGGCAGTGACTCTGTGGGTTTGCTGAGTGTCCATGGTCTTGACCTCCATGTCAAGGTGCAAGGAGTTCATCAAAGGGTTTGTAGCCACTATGTACTGCCAGGGCAGTTGGAATTCCTAGGCAGGGCCATGAGGATGGAGCCTAGCTGGCATTGGGGAGCTTGGCTTTGGGTCTGGAGTGGGTGTTTGTACATCTGGAGGGGAAGACTGAGGTTCTCCTGTCTTAGAGTCATCAATATTGAAAAAGGCAATTTCTTTTTGTAATGCCAGACATGTGAACCTGTTAATACCTGGCAATAGAGGCATACATTTCATCTGTTGCTCAACTGAAAATCCTCTTCCAGGCCCAGGAGGGGGGCACAAGTGCCCCTCTCCTCTGGGGTCAACTCTGGTGCTGGCTTGTTCAGTGAAGAATCTCTGGTGGCATCTTTTGGGGCCAACAGTTGCAGGAGGAGCTCCTCCTGCTTGGCCATGGAGAGGTAACAGACCTCAAGACCCAATGGACAGTATTGCATGAAGTGCCCTGGTTTTTTGAATCTCTGACATAGCAGCCACATGGCACAGTGCTGTTGGGCAGTGTCAATGTCCATGGGGATGCCTGGTGGCAAGGTTCATGGTGCAGGGGTGACTGGAGTTGAGGCAGGTGCTGGGAGTACAGGAGCAAGATACCAGAGTAGTGGTAGTGGGAACAGGGCAGTGAGTTGGGTGCATATGACATAGCTCCTGTCAAATCTCCATGAGCTGCCACTGATTTCAGGCCACCTTATACCAGGAGGTGATCCACTCATTGTCTGAATGGCCCTTGGTGAGATTGTTGATGCATTCCAGCAGTGTGGGATGCAGGCTGTCCTGGAATGTGAGGCACAGTTGGAGGCTGTTGGGGTGGGCTGCTTGCTCAACTAACACCTGGAAGGAATTGATATACTTGTCCAGCATCTGTTTTCCTTGCCCATACTGCTCCCAGTTGCATAGCACTAAGGTGGCAGTCTTGGCAGGGCTGATCAGGAAGAACTCCACCTGGAAGTCCTTTTCAAAGGTAGCCCAATCTGCAAAGCTTCTGACACCTCTGGAGCATTGAAACACCTGTAGCACATAGGTGGAGGCATGCCTGGTCTTCATGTAGGACAGTACCCAAGTTATTTTCAGCACATCAGAGTTGAAGGTGTCTCTGCTGAGGTGAATATAGGTGATACAGGACTGGAGGAAACACTCTTTGCCAGAGTGGTCACCATTGTATGTATCCAGGAGTGCAGAACAGGGGATCCATGCTCAGGGGTTTACTAGAGCTGCCAGAAGGACTACCAGAGCTGCCAGGGGTGGTTCTGCTGCCAAGGGGCATGGAGGTAGGGGGCAGGTGCTCTAGTAGTGCCTGAAGGGATTGGGAACTAGGCTCAGTAGTTTGGTGAAGGGTGGAGAGTTCAGTCATATGATGGGTAGAGAAAATTAGGTCAATTGCACCTGGCTCTCTAGGTGTAGCAAGTGAGTCCAGGCCTCATCCTGAGGGGCTGGGGCCTCTGGGGGAGTGTCTGGATTGGCAAGCTGAGACATAGAATTCCACAGATGCTTAAGCCTGGTGGAGAAGTGACAGATAGGGGACTCAGAGACTCCATGCAGGCTATGAGGGGCTTCCACATCAGCACAGGGCCAATCTTGCTGAGAAAGATCTTTGCCATAGCATGCTTCTCCATCAGGTTGGTGAGTTCAGAAGACATGACAAGGCAGATGTGATTGGAAGAGAGGGTGAATGTGATGAAAATGACAAAGGTCAACTAAATTCCAACCTCTATATACCCCCTCAACTTGTACACAGACCACTCTAGCAATCACCTAACTTTGGTCATTGACTGAAGACAGTCAAATTTTCAGTTAGGGGGAGGATGATAAGCCCCATCTATTGCTAAATGCTGATGCTGACTAATCTGACTTGCAGCTAATCATTGGCAGCTCACCTGACCTTGGTGAACCATGGAGATCTGCCTGCTTTTGCTATTCAGGTGATGTGATGTTTACATAATCAATCACATGAAACCTAGACCTGGGACCTGGACAGGTCCCTGCTGTCATGACCTGCCCCAGGGCTCCCAGGCCTCACCCCAAGTAGCCCAAACAGCCCTGGAGTATATAACAACTCCCTACAAGTCCCTACAACCACCACCCACCTCCAGCACCCACTCTGGCAAACTCCAATACTTCTCTGGCAAATTCCAGCATGTCTCCAGTGGGCCCTGTTACTCTCCCAACTTCTCCCTGAGTATTTGGGTAACTCTAACACTTCTTCTGACTTCCCCAGCATGCATCACAGGTATGCATCAAGCATCACTGCAACCTGTCCACCAGTCTCAGGACATCCCCACACCTAGATGATCACAACCAATGCCCATCAAATCTGCATGGGCCTGACAAGCTGCAAACTATAGGCCCACACCCTAGAGAAGGCCCCCTGACATTTAAGTTTTAGAGTAATATCAGTCACAGTAGTCTTGATATTACCTATATTAGTGCCCCATTTTGTCTTGTTGTTCCAGTCTCTCATATTTTCTCATCTCTCAATTCTATCTTGTTTTTATTCTTGCATTGTCTCATCTCATCTTGTCTTGTCATGTCTTGTTTCTATTATTGTTCTCATTCTTATCTTGTCAGGGGACTTCCATTTCCAACCTCCATGCCCAACCAACACCAACTCTCCTGGACCCACTCCCCTTCTTCAAGGCTTGTTCAACACCTCCAGGGTGCTTTCCAGATCCCTGGAGATCTCCAGGAGTCATTCTCCCTTTCCAGAAACTCCCAGAACTTGTCATAATCCCTTGTCAAGCAGTTTTTGAGGTTAGGGTTAGCTCTGGTTGTCTGTACAGTTGTTCCCATGCCTCCAGTGCCAACTGATGTGCCACACAAAGCAGCAGGGATCCTTAGACTTGTTCTGATTGGATTCCCCTCTACTAGGTGATTAGTTACCAATTGTATTGTTGATTACCATTCCTAATATACTTTGGATTCCCCTCTGCTAGCTGTGTGATTTAGCCACCACTTCCAGAGGTTGCCCTTACAGCAAAACAAGTCTCCAAATTCTGGTCTAGAATTCCCTCATAGCTTGCACAGAGTCTCCAAGCCCCCTATCTGTCACTTCCTCACCAGGCTTAAGCACCTGCAGAATTCTATGTCTCAGCTTGCCAACCCAGACACTCCCTCAGAGGCCCCAGCCCCTCAAGACAATGCCTGGACTTGCCTGCTACACCTAGAGAGCCAGGTGCAATTGACCCAATGTTCCCTCACCCATCACACAACTGAACTCTCCACCCTTTGCCAAACCACCAAACTCATCTCCCAATCCCTTCAGGCACTACTAGAGTGCCTGTTCCCTACCTCTGCACCCCCCTCTGACAGCAACCACCCCTGGCAGCTTCAGTAGTCCTTCCAGCAGCTCTGGTAAACCCCCAAGTGTGGATCCCCCATCCCATGCTCCTGGATGCATATGATGGTGACTGCTCTGGCAGAGAGCATTTCCTCTAGTCCTGTATCACCTATATTCACCTCAGCAGAGACACCTTTGAATCTGACACACTGAAGATAGCTTGGGTACTGTCATGCATGAAGACTGGGCATGCCTCCACCTATGCACTATGAGTGCTTTGACACTCCAGAGGTGTTAGAAGCTTTGCAGATTGGGCTGCCTTTGAAAAGGACTTCTGGGTGAGATTCTTTGTTGGCTGTGAAAGATGCTGCCAGAGATCCCTCACCAGATGAGCTAGTACCAGAGTTGACCCTGGAGGAGAGTGGCACTTGTGCCTCTCTCCTGGGCCTGGAGGAGGATTTTCAGTTGAGCAACAGATGAGATATATGCCTCCATTGCCAGGTACTCACAGGTTTGCATGTCTGTTGGTAGAAAATGAAATTGCCTTTCTCAATCCAAGACAAAAGAACCTCAGTCTTCCTCTCCAGACATACAAACACCCACTCCAGACCCCAAGCCAAGCTCCCTGATGCCAGCTAGGCTCCATCAATGCCACCCCACCTGGGAATGCTGACTGCCTTGGCAGTATGTAGTGGCTGCAAACCCCTCAGCAAACTCCTTACACCTTGATATGGAGATCAAGACCATGGACACTCAGCAAACCTGAAGAATCACCACCCTTCTGGATAGTGGAGCAATGGGCCTGTTTCTGGACTTGGAGTTTGTGAAGCATCACAGCTTGATCATGCAGCCACTTTTCAAACCCATTCTGGTGTTTAATATTGACAGAATGCCCAACAAAGCAGGTGCCATCAGCTTCATGGTAGATCTTGTCCTCCATTACTGGAATCATGCCAAGTGCACAGTCTTCACCATTACCAGCCTAGGCAAGCAGGACATGATCCTCAGTTTTACCTGGCTCCAGGAGCACAACCCTGAGGTAGATTGGGCCTGGGGCAAGGTAGCCATGAGCTGGTGCCCTGGAGGTGCTCCACCTGTGCCACTGAGGTCAAGGAACAATGCCAGGCTGAGGTTCAAGAGTGCATGGCCATTTGGGCTTGCCATGCTGGCCACCTCCCCTTTGCCAATCTAAACCTTCTAGACCCCCTGTCCCTGGCATTCCACATAGAGAGGCCCTCTATGGGGATGACTGAAGTAGTGGCAGGGCCTCAAAGCAAGAACTAGGAGGGGGATTCCATGGCTGGTGTGACCCAGAGTTCCTGGACAAGGCCATGGAAGTTGGAGACTGCCCTGTGTTGTGGAGATCTAGGCTAGCCAGACCACCTCCCAGCAGCTGGCTCAGGCATTTGCTGTGAACTCTGCACCCCAGGCATTCTGGGACATTGTACCTCTATATCTCCACATGTTCAAGGATGTATTCTTGAAGGCCTCCTTCAATGTGCTCCTGGAGTGCAAGCAGTGGGACCATGCCATCAAATTAATGCCAGACTCCAAGCCTACAAGCTGTAAAGTCTACCTGCTAGCACTGAAGGAGCAGGACAAGCTTGATGCCTTCCTGCAGGAGAACCTGACTCTGGTTATATCTGCCCCTCCAAATTCCTAATGGCTTCTCCAGTCTTCATCAAAAAGAAGGACAGCTCCCTCTGACTGGTCCAAGACTACTGGGTTCTTAACACCATGACCGTGAAGAGCCACTACCCCCTCTCCCTCATCTACAAGCTCATCAACAATCTCTGGAGTGCATGATACTTTACTCAACTAGACATCCAGTAGGGCTACTGTCAGAGGACTGCTCATACCAGACCCTCTGGTTTGTTTCCTCTGTTCCAAGCCTGCCTTTCATCATTATCCTCCCATCTTCTGGTGATAAATACTTTCAACCAAGGGCTATCTTTTGATTATATTTTCATGTGGTCACATGCTGTGAGTTCAGAGATCAAGGCCATTTATAATGGATTTCCATTTTTAGTACAATCTCTGGAGTTATGGCAATTTTTGGAGTTTGCACCTTGGGGTTAGGGTTAGAAGTTTTCCTGAAGCATCACACCTGGCTAGGGAGCTTCTTAGACTTGTTCTCTTTGGATTTTCCTCTGCCAGGTGAGTAGTTATGTCCATAGACCCTTGTACAGTACTGAATAAACTTTGGATTTCCCTCTGCCAGTTGTGTGACTTAGCCACAGCCTCCAGAGGTCACCCTTACAGCTACAACAATGTGTGCATCCAGGAGGGAGACAAATGGAAGGCTGCCTTCTGGACCAACCAGGGATAATTCAAACTTCTCATCATGTTCTTCAAACACACCAACAGCCCAGCCACCTTCCAGACAATGATGAATGATATCTTCTGAGACCTCACTGCCAAAGGTGTAGTGTGTGTATACCTCAACAACATCCTTATCTACACCAAAATGTTGGAGGAGCACTGCCAGATCATGCACATCGTCTTGGAATGTCTTGGCCTTCATCAGCTCTATTTCAAACTGGAGAAGTGTGAGTTTGAGCAGATCCAGATCAAGCATCTCAGGTTGATCATCTTGCACAGAGCTGCAGAGATGGACCCAGTGAAGTTAATGGGTGTCACAGAGTGGCCAGAGGCCAAGAACAAGAAGGAAGTGCAGGCCTTCCTGGGCTTTGCTAACTTCTACTGAAGGTTCATCCAGCATTTCTCCCATCATGCCCAACTGCTGTCTGACCTCACTGCAAAGGACACCACCTGGAGCTGGGGCCCTCTGAAGCAGATGGCTTTCAATGATCTCAAGTGTGCCATCACCTCTGGACCTGTCTTTCTTTTCCTGGACAATGACTCTCCTTTCTGGGTGGAAGCCAACAGCTCCAACTTTGCCACTGGAGCTGTTCTGTCACAATGATTCTGGGAGGATGGGAAATGGCATCCAGGGCCTTCTACTCCAAAAGCCTGAATGCAGTGGAGTGCAATTACAAGATCCATGACAAGGAGATGTTGGCCATCATCTCGTCCTCTAAGGAGTGGCAGCATTTTCTGGGGGGGGGGCATGGCATAAGTTGGAAGTGTGGATGGATCACAAGAACCTCAAGTACTTCTGGATGGCCAAGAACCTCAATTGCTGGCAGGCCCAGTGGTCTCTCTATCTAGCCAACTTTGACTTCTCACTGCACCACAAGCTAGGCTGGAGTATAGGGAAGCCAGATGCCCTGTCCCAAAGAGTGGACCACAGCACCAGAGATGACAACAGTAACATTGTGCTCCTCTGACCTGAGTTGTTTATTATCCAAGCTATGGAAGGTCTAGCTGTCAATGGAGTGGAGGTAGACATCTTCCAAGACATCCAGCATAAAAGCTGGGCTAGTCAGCAGGAGGAACTCATTGCTCAGGCAGCCAGGGCACTCAAATCTGGACACATCACCAGAGCTAAGTCCATCCATGCAGATGAATGGGCCCTCCACAACAGACTCCTGACCTTCTGGGACTGCACCTATATGCCCAATGACCTGAAGCTCCACCAGAGGATTGTAGAGCAGCACCATGACTCCCGAATCACAGGAAACCCCAGCCAATAGAAAACATTGGAGCTAGTGTTCCAGAACTACTGGTGGCCCCAGATGTTGCAGTATATTGGGTCCTCCACTAGTACATGTGATCTTTGCCTCTGGACCAAGCCCCAACATTGCCTCCCCTCCAGACAGCTCCATCCCCTACCCATCCCTACAAAGCAATGAAGCATTGTCTCAGTGAACTTCATCATAGAGCTCCCCAACACCCACAGTTATGATGCCATTATGGTAGTGGTAGACTTCTGTGACTGTCAGGGGACTACCCCTTTCCAACCTCCACCCATGTTGGACCCCAATTCTCCTTGCCCATTTCTGTTTCCTTGAAGGCTTGTTCAATGACTCCAGAGCATTCTACAGGTCTCTGGAGATCTCCAGAGACCCTCAGAACTTTTCATGATCCATCATTGTGTACTCTGGCTAACTCCAGTCACCTACACAGTTGTTCCCACACCTCTGCCACCCCCTGATGCACTGCACCAAGCAATGGGGATCCTTAGACTTGTTCTCTTTGAATTCTCCTCTGCTAAGTGATTGGTTTACCATTTGTATCATTGATTACAGTTCTAATATACTTTGGATTCCCCTCTGCTAGCTGCATGACTTAGCTGTTGCTCCCAGAGGTTGCCCTTACAGCAGAACAAGTCTTAAAAATCCTGGTCTGGAAGCCCCTCATAGCCTGCATGGAATCTCCAAGCCCCCTATCTGTCACTTTCTTACCAGGCTTAAGCACCCATGGAATTCTATGTCTCAGCTTGCCAATCCAGACACTCCTTCAGAGGCCCCATCACCCCAGAACAAGGCCTGGACTTGCCTGCTACATCTAGAGAACCAGGTGCAATTGACCCAATCTTCCCTCACTCATCACACAACTGAACTCTCCACCCTTTGCCAAACCACCAAACTCATCTCCCAATCCCTCCAGGCACTACTAGAGTACCTGACCCCTACTTCCACACCACTCCCAGCTGCAGAAACACCCCTGGCAACTCCAGCAGCCTTCCCAGCAGCTCCAGTAGCCCCCCAAGCATAGATTCCCTATCCCATGCTCCCAGATGCATACAATGGCAACTGCTCCAGCAGAGAGCATTTCCTCCAGTCCCACCTCAACTACATCCATCTCAGTAGGGATTATGTGCTGAGAATAGCCTGAGTACTGTTGTAATGAAGACAGGATGTGCCTCCACCTATATGCTATAGGTGTTTCAATGCCCCAGAGGTGTTGGAAGTTTTGCAGACTGGGCAGCCTTTGAAAAGGACTTCCAGGTGGAGTTTTTCCTGATCAACCCAGCCAAAACTGCTACCTTAGCACTATGTGACCAGGAGCAGTGTGGGCAAGGGAAATGGACATTGGATGAGTATATCAATTCCTTCTGGGCACTAGTTGAGCAGGCAGCCTACCCCAATGGCCTCCAACTATGCCTCACCTTCCAGGACAGCTTGCACTCTGTCTTACTGGCATGCATCAACAACCTCACTGAGGGCTGCCCAGATAATGAGCAAATTGCCTCCTAGTATAAGGTGGCCCAGGATCAGTGGCAACTCATGGAGATTCAATGGGAGCTATGCCACTTGTATCTGACTCACTGACCTGCCCCTGCCACCACTTCACACTACCCTGCTCCCGCACTCCCAGCACCTGCCTCTGCTCTGGCCACCTCCATGCTGCAAACCTTACCTCTGGGCATTCCCATGGATGTCAATGCCACCCAACAGCACTGCTTCATGCTGTTACTGTGCCAGAGATGCCAGAAACCTAGGCACTTTGCATGGCAATATCCATTGGGCCTTGAAGTATGCTACCTATCCATAGCAGAGCAGGAGGAGCTTCTCCTGCAGCTGTTGGCTGCAAAGGATGTTGCCAGAGATCCCTCACCAGATGGGCTGGCACTGGAGTTGACACCAGAGGAGAGTGGTGCTTGCACCCCCCTTCTGGGTCTGGAGGAGGATTTTTAATCAAGCAATGGATGAGGTGTATGCCTCCATCACCCAATACTAACAGGTTTGCTTGTCTGTTGATAGAAAATGAAACTGCTTCTTTTAATATCAATGACTCTAAAATAAAAGAACCTCAGTACTCCCCTCCAGACATACAAACACCAACTCTGCACTCCATGCTGAGTCCCCTGACACCCATTAGGCCCTGTCTATGCTGCTCTGTCTGGGAATGCCAATTGCTCCAGCAGTATGTGGTAGCCATAACCCCCTCAGCAAATTCCCTATGCCTTGACATAGAGATTGAGACTATGGACACTCAGCAGGCCCACAGAGTCACCACCTTCCTGGATAGCAGTGCTATGGGACTGTTTTCTGGACTCAGAGTTCATTGAGCACCACCACCTGACCATGCAGCCATTGTCCAGACCCATCTCAGTGTTCAATATTAACAGAATGCCCAACAAGGCCAGTGCCATCAGCTCCATGGTTGATCTTGTCCTCTGCTACCAGAACCATGCTGAGTGGGCAGTCTTTGCTGTCACCAGCATAGGCAAGCAGGATATGATCCTTGGTTTCACCTGGCTTTGGGAGCATAACCCCAAAGTAGATTGGGCCCAGAGTGAGGTAACCATGAGCCAATGCCCCCAGAGGTGTGCCACCTGCACCACCAAGGTCAAGGAACAGTGCTAGGCTGAGGTTTGGGAGCATGCAGCCATTCAGGCTTTCTAGGCTGGCCATCTCCCCTTTGCCAATCTAAACCTTCTGGACCCCCCACCCCTGGCATTCCCCTGTAGAGAGGCCCTCTATGAGGATGACCAGAGCAGCAGTAGGGCCCTGGAGGAGGATTCAACAAAGGAATTTGGCAGCTTGCATGACCAGGAGTCCCTGGACAAAGCAGTGGAAATTGGAGACTGGATATATGCCACTGCCCTACATTCCCCACCCTCTATCATGGAGATCTGGGCCAGCCAGACCACCTCTCAGTGGCTGGCCCAGGCATTTGCTGCAACTCCATGCCCCAGGAGCTCCAGGACATTGTACCTCCATATCTCCATGCATTTGAGAATGTGTTCTCTAAGGCCTCCTTCAACTTGCTCCCAGAGCACAAGCAGTGAGACCATGCCATTGAATTAATACTGGACTCCAAGCCTGCAAGCTGTAAGGTCTACCAACTGGTGCTGAAGGAGCAGAACAAGCTTGATGCCTTCCTACAGGAGAATCTGCCCCTCCAAATCCCTGATGGCCTCTCTAGTCTTCTTCATCAAGAAGAAGGACAGCTCTCTCCAATTGGTCCAGGACTACCAGGTTCTTAATGCCATGACCATGAAGAACTGCTACCCCCTTATCCTCATTTCTGAGCTCATCAACAATCTCTGGGGTGCACAGTACTTCACCAAATCAGATGTCCAGTGAGGCTACAACAATGTATGCATCTGGGAGGGAGATGAATGGAAGGCTGCCTTCCAGACCAACCAGAGATTATTTGAGCCTCTCATCATGTTCTTCAGACTCACTAACAGCCCTGCCACCTTCCAGACAATGATGAATGACATCTTCCAGGACCTGATAGCTGAAGGCACAGTGTGCATATACCTTGACAACATCCTCATCTACACTAAAATGCT